>APFE030221054.1:44876-64943 GCA_000404065.3 Pinus taeda
AAAATCTGTGAGCTCTGAGAAGTTCTCTTGGTGTAGAGAAACAATGGGCATTTTCAAGGTTGGAAAAATGACTAAGCTCTCATGTGGCCCCCTGTGGAAAGAAAACAACAAGTGGGAGATTGTTGGGTTGTGTTATATTCTTTCCACGACTAACCTATGTAGTGAACTGGGGGTCTAGAGGGGGGGCAGAGCCCCCCCTTTGTTGTGTTGATTGCGCAGCGAGGGGGTCACAGGGGTGGAGGCAGCCCCCCCCCTGTCCAGGGGTTTTGAGGGGGGCGGGTAGCCCCCCTCTACGGGGTCTGGGGCAACGCCCTGGGAAAAAAAATTTTGGGCCCTATATTAGGTTCAGCAAACCTACCTATGGTTTTCGGTCCATGGTTTTGGACGCGATGGTTTTGAGTCCATGGTATTGGGTGCTTTAGCATGTATAAATATGTATTGTAACATTGCAAGGAACATAATGAAAAATCAAGCTTGTAGTCCCGGTTTTGGGATCCAGGGGAAAATCTTTGTGCATATGTGTTTCATGTGTTATGCTCTCGCATTGTTTATTTTCTTTGTTTTAGAATTTGTATGCAGGTAATTTCTATATAGGGGTTACAACCTACACTTTATTACATACAAAAGGAAATCGAACACAGTTAGAATAAAAACCCATACCTGATAATTATTTGTTATTGTCTTCTTCATTCTTGATCAATAGAAAGTGAGGTGATCCCAAAGATGAATATTTGTTGATGTCTATAATTGTCACTACTTCTAATATATCACTATGAATAGCATAGTTTCCTAACTCCTTCCTTTGAGATATATTCTTCCTTCCCATCATCCTTGATCCACGGCAAGTGGTTAAGTTTCAACTGAGCTAACCTACTCTCATACCATTTGTTGGCAAAAAATACTAAGAATGGAGGGGGGGGGAGGGGGGGTAGGGAGTTGAATCGGTATTTTAAACACATTTCAACTCTTCATTTCTTATTCAGATTTATGTACGCTATTGTCATTTAGTAAACCAATGTATGTGCACAACTTTGATGTATAAAAATATAGCATATCCAATTAACTAATTTTTCATTCATTTCATCATCTATTCAACTTTAACCATTGTATGATTACTTCATTAGCCTTTAATTAAACAATAACGATGAGAAATAAGAATATAATAAATCACCACACATAAGCAACACAACAGCACATGAGGACACCAAGAATTTTAGGTTCAAACCCAATATGGGAGAAAATCATAATTGTCATTTTCTCTCCATTCATATTTTATTATAAAGGTAAAATGTTACAATATTGTACTAGTATAGAATCACATCAATACACAGGAACCCACCTACAGAAGGATACAGCCTTCTCTGATTCTCTAGCACCTATTGGAAGGGAACTCCAACCACCTTGTCTCATTTATTAGCACCCACTAGAAGGGATCTCCAACCCCCTAAAGAGATTTACCAACTACAACTGGAAGGAAGCCTCTACTCCCTTAATGAACGCTTTAACCCCCGACACCTCTATGGACCATGTTTCATAATATTTCATACTGGATCCACCTAACTCAAAGAATCAAAACTGTAGGCCACTTTTAATCATATTTTCAAGCTTGATCCACTTTGATAATTTAAGCCCAATATTAGATAACAATTCTGAATCCAATCACTGTATCAACTCATCTAATAATTGAACTAACTGAATCATCAAATTAATCATTGAATAACAATCCACCAACACATTGATATCCAAACAATTAATATCAGACCATATACTGTTCATCCCAGAGATCAGACCTTGTTACTTCAAACCCTGATCAATCATATGTCAAAAAGTATACCTTATTATTCTGAATCATACTTGCATATGTACACACTTCCCCTCAAGACTACGTGCATACATATCTCAAAACATTGACTATTGAGATTTATGTAAAGTTGAATCACTAGATCAAACACTGAATACTGAATCAAAAGAGATGCATCAGTACTAGCTAAATCACTAATCAATATATGATCTTATTCAACCTAGTCAATACTGTCAAACATAGATTATCATGATAGAAACATCATCGAAAGATAATAGAAGACATAACATATCTGATCAAACATAATCAACATTTCATACTAAAAAACACTAACATATATACGTGACTTCTACATACCACACCTGCATATGTACATGCTTCTTATTCTTAACACCTACATACAGATTCTGAACTTTTGTAGAATGTATACGCAACTACCTATAGGAAGAACGACATATTTATGCAATTTCTCAAAGGCAAACCAACATATAGATCTATAATCACTAAGTCATTCCTTTGTTTCAATCCCAACACACACTCCACAAACCTTAGTATCACACATTCATGTCAGAGTATCATTACCACCACAAAGCTATCATTGTTAGTCATAATCATAAAAGATTAAGGAATCATACTCATTAGTCTCTACTATACTTTCATATATATTAGATATGAACCTCCTCCGTGCTCATTGGTGCACACATGTTGTAGATCAAATAATTCATAGATAACACAAAACATGCACACTTAACACTTTTATCTCCATCTCCTTATATAGCATAAGCCTTAGCCAATCCCTTAGTAATGTCATTGGTATTATTTGAAGGGATAAAATATCCATTATTGTGCTCATTACTATGGGCCAATACCATGGTAAAAAATACTGGTATTCAAAATACCGTTTGCGGATTTTGTATGTGACTTCTCTCCACCATAATTGCATATATACATGGTATTTCTTCACAGGACCCACATAGATTTTCTCAAACATTATCTTTACCATACATCTATTGCTTAACTTATATTGCTTTGTTCATATCACTTGTATTATCTACATAACCATCACTTTGACATGTCTATCAAGTAACTTTCCATCTAAGAAAACATATTAGCCATAATGCCAAGAGTGCAATCCAAAGAGCCATAGGCATCTCCTGTCTATGTAGGGAAACACTTGGTTGATTAGATAGAGAAAATGATATTTAAGTTGAAAACGGGAAGGGCTTGGCCACAACCCACTTGTATAAAATGTGAAATTAGTGACTAGGTGACTAAAAAAGTTAGCCATTGTAGCTTTTCCGAGTGAAATACTACCAAAAAAGAGAAATCATAAGTGAACAAACTAAAAGGACTAACATAAATGACTAATTTAGTATCCAGTAAAAATATACAACTATCTAGTATTTAATACAACAAAAAATGAATAACATGAATGAATAATTTACTCTAGGAAAAAATATATGAGTACCTAACAAGTACCACAATAATGCAAACCAGTAGTTATGTTAGTCATTTTAATTGTGTCCCTTTAGCAAATCTAAACTTATAAGTGATAAGGGATTCAAAAATTGTTATAGATTCACTGAAAGGTTATAATTACTTAAACACTTCTTTTTTGGATTAGCTTAGAGTTGTGGAGCTTATTAGAATCTTCAGGATTATAACGTTTGATCACATTTATAAGGAAATAAATTCAATGTTGATAGATTATACAAAATGAGACTGGGCTTATAACTGGGTCAAATACATTCTAAAGAATACCTACAAAGAGAAGTGTTGTCTAATTAGTGGAGGACAAATTTTTTTTAGTTGAATACTGAACTTTTCATGCATATCTTCATTTTTTATTATCAAGGTCATATCCATTGAACTTAAGATACTAGTTTTTAACTTGCATATCAAGATTTTTATCTAGTATAAACGTACAATATGAACATAGCAATACTAGACTCTTACGAAATTGTTTTGAATGCTATGGATATTTTGATATTGCATGAACATTGTCTGTTTGTAAGTTCCTTCTATAATAAATATATATATTTGATATATTAAACTACAGAAAAACATTGAAATATCTTCATTTTAATCCTATACAAACATTTTAAAAGAAACACAACATTTTCATTTTCTATTTTTAAAGGTTTGTTCTAGATTCCCCATGTCATGGGATGAAGTTCTTTCTTTTTGTATAAAAAATGTTTTTGGGTCTTTAGCCCTTGGCGTCATGTTATATACTTACAACATATAGCAACAACTATATTGATCGCTTATGGTTTGAATTGGCACAATGGTTAATATGTTACGAATGACCTCCATTAGTGCAAGCGATTAGTTATATATGTTACTCATCCATCATCTACCGTGAATATTACACTGGATAGTTTGTTAGAACAGATCAGATAATATTATATTAAAAATATGAGATTCTACACTTTTAAAGTTTTATTTAATTTCTAGATCTATAAAATTAACAGTAATTAGTGCATGCATGTAAAAGTAAATCAAGAATAAAAGTAGAGAATGAAAAAAGAATCTCACACACACATAATACACAAGATATGCTCTCTCAGGAGAAAATCCAGCTGGAAGGTGAGGTCGCTTCGCTCTCTTTCTTTGTTTGGAATTATGGCTGCAAATACAAAGAAGTAATGTATGTGGCCCATGGGCTGCTACAATGCACATATTCTCTTTGTGTGCTCTACCGGCTATCTCTCTTGGATATATTTTCTCAACTATGGAACAAAATTCCTACAAAAGAATGGAATGCCTCTTCCACCTAGTGGCCCAAATATAACACAACCCGATAGCCTACTAGTGGTTAATTTTGACTACATTAACTCTTAACTAGAGTTATAAAATAGACTCTTCTAGAGTATTTTACATCAAAAACACATGGATAGCCCCTTTTCCATGAATAATGGGGGATGATGTGATATCCTCCTAAACTATAGGTGTGAAAACAGGATGGTCAACTTCTGAGGGGCATAACTTTTGCATACAAACTCCGATTGGCACTATTCTTGTTCCCTTGGAAAGATATTCCTGTGTTGAATAGCGTGGAAATTTGATGTGTCTGGGATGTAAATTTTTACCCCCAAAAAACACCATTTTATGCCTCAAAATGCTCCCGGAAGGTTTCAAACATCATTTTTCCAAATTGGGACCCACCAACAAAAGCTATCTTGTGAGTTGATTCCTCCACTTTTTCCACTCGAAATGCATCGACATGGATGAAAAAAAATATAATGATCCAATTAGGATAAATTTTACAAAGGTTTAGTTTGTGATCTATTTGCAGTTCATGTGCATACTCCCTTCCCCGCGACTTCTAGGCATAACCACTATGAAATGTTGTTTTCTTGAGCTTCTGCAATGAATTATGTTGATGCGACTTTACCTTAGCACATGAATGATAAAGTATTTGATGGTGGGGAATTACCTCCAGGGTTTCATAGGTTCAGTTCTTTAGATAATACTTTCACGTTTAATTACAAATTTGCCAGATAGTCCATCCTAGCTTCTTAAATTGCGCCAACAACAAGTAATCTATTTCTTTGCACCATTGTAGACATTTTTCCATAATTTACTCTATAAATATTACAATGAGCATGTTTTACATTATATACTTTGTTTTCAATAAATTTTCTTTTGGGGTTTGAGTGACAGGTCTAGAGTAAGGCCTTACCTTCATTTTGATTACTAGTCTTCAGATTTCAATGTCAACAAAAGGGTTTCCAATCCTAATGATCATCAATTTTTAACAAGTCAAAGTTGCTTCCTTCCTTAGTCGTAGGTCTTGTGGCCATGCATGCTGAATATAAGTCCTAATAACCATCAACTTGACAATAACATGTTTGCTAACCTTTTTTCTTGTATGATTTACTCTGGCTTAAAACAAACTCTGACATGAAACAGCTTGGGTTGGCTACTCTAGGTTTGAGACTATAATATCACCTTTGGGAATGGCGATTAGGAACTTGGTCATGGTTTCAACTATAATATTCTTCCTGTTGGACTCCAAATTATCAAGGATTTGAAATCCCCCTCATTGCGTTCACAATCCAAAATCCTTTAGATAATGACACCTCTTCTTCCTTTTTTCTAAAAATTTCGGTAGCGCATAATCAAGTCTTAGTAGGGTTTATTTATACAAGTTTATTTGCAATTATTTTCATAAAAACTTGGTGAGTTCGATAGAAATTGCTTTACTTCGAATACGTTGCTTATTCTGGGTTTTATTTTCCTATATTTATTTGACAAGGCATTATTGTTGTTCTCAAATATTGTTAGGCCCCTATACTACTAGTGTAACCCCATATTGTTATTAGTACAACCCCCTTATTATATTGTTGTACCCATCTAGTCCCCATATTGTTGCCATTGTGCCCCATAGAAGCCCACTATTGTTATTATTGTGCCCTTACATTATTATTGTTATGTCGGCTCTGATTATATGACCCCTTAGACTCTTATATATAGAAAGGAGGACTTGTCATTTGTATCATCGAATAATTGTTCATTTATGTAATGTAAAGGAGGTTGACCCCTCGAAGAGGCTGAATTCTAAGGCGTTGATCTATCTTCTCTATATTTTCTGAGCTGGTTTCATAACATTTGGTATCGAAACTTTGGATTTTAAGGTTTTGCTGCTCCAAATAGGTCATCGTGGCATTTTTGCTATAACATTTTTCTATGAAGTTTCAGAAGCAAAAAGAAAAACCCATTTGAGAGAAGATCATGCTGAAGTTTGAATCTAAATTTCAGATCTTTTTGCAAAATATGTATGGAGATATGATTTGAGGAATTTGGCCTTTTTGCAAACTCCTGAAATACATTCCAAACAAGTGATCTTGGGAAAATTGTCATAACTTTTGTTTTGAGCATCAGATTGAAATTTCGTAAGAATTTACAGAAAGAGGATAGACTGTAGTTTCTTGTGTATATTGTTTGGATCCTAAGGTTAAAATAGTGACACGCGGCACTACGTGGCCCTTCATACAAGTTCACTCTTTTGAAAAGGTATATAATCAGGTCATCTTGGGATATTGTGCATAACTCTTCCTTGGAGAATCTAAATTCAATTAGAATAGTGGCATTGGAAAGAGGACGTAGAGGGCTACTGTAGGTTGCAATTTTAGAACTGGAAGAACCAAAATTACAGAGTTATATTCATTTCAATATCAAGCTCCTAAAATCAAGAAAAGGCAATATGAGGAAGTTTGATGGCAAGGATCCGGTAAATTGAATACTTCAGATGGAGCAATATTTTGATCTACGTGGTGTATCACTATTACAAAAGGTATGTATTGCATCTTTGTATTTAGAAACAGATCAATTTTATGGTATAAAGGGCTTTGTTCTCATAAACAACTTGTTACGTGGTCAATTTTCATGGAGGAAATGATAACACATTATGAGGATACACAGAGCAACACCTTCTTTAGAGCAACACCACAACAATTGGAAAGAGTAAAAGAACTTTGTTACATAATGGAAAGTAAAATTATGGAAACAAGGAAGTCTACCCCTCACAACTATTATAATGGAAGTGTTGGTTCTCCTAGCCTTCCACAACTTACAAGGGTTACGCCACAACAATTGGAAGAGAAAAGAGAAAAAGAGCTTTGTTACAATTGTGATAGCAAATGCACCAAAGGTCATAAGTGTGCTGAGAAGAAATTATTTTACATATATTATGAAGAGCAGGAAGAAAAAGATCAAGAAACATCAAAAGAAGAGTATATACACGAGGAACCAACCCCAGAGAAAGAAGAAATGAATCCGACCACATCTTGTAAAGCATTAGCAACAATTACCACTCGTTAAACTCTCAAGATAGAAGGAAATGTCAAGAAGAAAAAGGTTCAAGAAGTGAAAGATAACATCGAGAAAGAAGAAATGAATCCAACCATGTCTTGTAATGCATTGGCCGGAATTACGACTCCTCAAATTATCAAGATAGAAGGACATATCATGAAGAAAAATGTTCAAAAAGTGAAAGATCACATCGAGCATCAAGAAATGAATCTAACCATATCTTGTAAAGCATTGGAAGAAATTATCACTCCTCAAACTCTCAAGATAGAAGGACATATCAAGAAGAAAAAGGTTCAAGCAGTGAAATATCACATTGAGCATCAACAACAAGTTCTCCAACTTTTAAAGGATAACGCCACTTTGGTGCAAAATCGAATGAAACTACAGGTAGATCAACATCGTAGTGAAAAATGTTTTGTTGTAGGTGATTGGGTATTTTTACTGCTACATCTCAAGCAAGCTATTTATGAGAAGGAAATGTTGGAAATACTACATGCACTTAAGAAACGACAACCTTACCGAATGGGAAGACACTTCAAAGTAAAAATGGATCATGATAGTCTTGAATACTTTTCAGAACAAATATTATCTATAGAAGAATAGAAAAAATGGGTCACAAATATATTTGGTTATGAGTTTGACATCATCTATAGAAAATGGAAGAAAAATTTTGTTGCAGATGCACTCTCAAGAAAGAATGAGGATGTGGAAGCGTTGTTTTGTGTTATTTCTATTGTCCAACCAGATTGGATAAACGAAGCAAGGGATGAATGGAAGAAGGATGAAGAAGTGTGGCCACTCATTCAAAAGTTGCAGAAGATCCCAATTCAAACAATATTGCCATAACTTGAAGAGGAAGGAAAAATCATATTGGAACCTGGAGCAGTCACAAAAATAAGAACCCAACAGCTACGAAATCGATCAATTTCAAAACATCTCATCAAGTGGAAGAACTTACCTGTTGAAGGTTTCACATGGAATGACAATAATTTTATACAGAAGCATCAATAACTACTAAAGCGTTGAGGACAACACTTTTTGAAGGAGAGGGGCATGTTAGGACCCTATACTACTAGTGTAACCCCATATTGTTATTAGTACAACCACCTTATTATATTGTTGTCCCCATATTGTTACCATTGTGCCCCATAGAAGCCCACTATTGTTATTATTGTGCCCTTACATTATTATTGTTATGTGGGCTCTGATTATATGACCCCTTAGACTCCTATATATAGAAAGGAGGTCTTCTCATTTGTATCGTCGAAGAATTGTTCATTTATGTAATGTAAAGGGGGTTGCCCCCTCGAAGAGGCTAAATTCTAAGATGCTAATCTATCTTCTCTATCTTTTGTGAGTTGGTTTCATAATAAATTTGCATTGCCAACCTTGGTGTTCAGGGAGAACCCATCTTCAGATAATTTCTCTATTGTTTAAGTGTTTACTTTATTTTTATGTTTTCCTTCTCTTCCTTTCTTTTAACCCTAATTAATTCATATCCTTATGTATTTACAAGTTAATTCCAAACCCTTTCCTACATTCATTTCTCGCATAGGCGGTTAGGGTTAGATATGGAAGAATATACATTTTGATTGTGGAGGTACTAAGATATGAAATTTCATTTTTCCTTGTTTAATTTTTCTAGAAATTTGAACAAAATAAATGATGATTCTTTTACTGGCCGAATTGTTCGTTGACTAGGACATCGTGTGTGTTTTATTTATTAGCAATTATGGTGTTAAATCTCTGAAACTCTTTAGGCTTATTATACTTAGAATTTTTTTGTTAAACGTCCCATGAAATTTCAGGTCAATTATGACCAAAGTTGTAATTTCCTACTATGTTGTAGAGGCTTATTATAAATTATACTTGCAATTTAATTCAGGTTTACTGTATGTTGTACTGCTAGATAAAAATTAGAATTAATAATAGTTCATGCTCTTATTTTTTCCTTATTCTTCTCATATGTATGTTAATTTCTAAATGCTAATTTCCCTATCTTGTATAATTATTTATTTATAGACATTCTCATTTATGTCTTCAACATTGCATGATAAGTTACATATGGTTCATCGTAAATACAGTTACAAACATATTTTTATGAAAATAATTTCATACATTACTGTATAGAAATTAGCTTTTAGATAATCTATGTTTCTAGAAGATAACATTCATGACTCCTAAATTTCAGGTTTCTGAATGGGTTTTATCATCTGAGATATTTGTCTCGTAACAGGAACTGCTATGTGACCTAGGTTTTTTTTCCACAATATTTTCCTTCACTCGGCCAACCATATTACACTAAATTTTACAGTGACCCATTTAGTGATATGATATATGTGTTTTTAATACTAATTCATTCAAGATACCCATAATATCCTACCTTCCTTTTAGAATAGTTTTTATCATACTTTTATCCACATACTATATATAGTTTGTATCTATTTATATATTATATACCATTAAATATTGAACAATGTAGTGCCTTTTAACTTTGATAAGAAACTCTGAGTTCTTACATACACATACAAAGTAATTATTCAACACATAGTAGTTATCCAATTTCTGGTAAATACAACAGGGAAAACCAAGCTCCTCCCAATTAGAAAACCACTACAGAGAAGTTCACCCTAGATTTGAGCTTTGTTCATGTTAGAAAAAAACCAATGTTTATAGGTCATCTCCTATTATTGGCAGTGCCCAAGCATATGGGATGAATAAATTCAACATACAAATCTACTCTTCATCTCCCAGTGGACTCCTTATATATTTCCTCCTGACTTCATTTTTCTCCCACAATCTCATGTTCATTTCCACCTCCATAACATTTCTCTCTCATCATGAACAAAAACTAGTGGTCCAGAAACTCATCCTAGAAAAAGGAAGATTTTCTTTTGACCTAAACTAATTTTCAACTATTTTTTACATTTAAGAGCTCAACTTCCTCATCTGGTTAGGTTACTTCATGTTCCTTGAAATTTATAAGATTTATTTAGTTCCCAAGGCCCTCTTTTCTCCTCCACCAAGATAGTACATTCTCCAAGACCATCAAATAATTTTTAGGAATTTTTTTTGTTGATGATTACCTCATTGACCATACAAATACCATTCACATATGGATAAGTCTTACAAATGGAGAGAAAGTAAGGGCTTTTTGTTAGACCTTGAAAGGAGGGAATTTCTTTTCCTCAAAGAGTTTGGCATTTGGGGCCAACTACACTTGCGAAGGAACTAGTATAGGAAGTTCCCTAAGATCCTTTAATGAACTTCATGTAAAGTGGCCACAAAGGAATTTCTCCTAGACATGGAATAATAGCTAACCCCAACATTATTCCTCAATTGAAATTAGTCCTATATTAGAACTATTCATTTTATAACAAGTGAAAAGAAGATAGTTCCTTTCAATGTCCCTTTGATTTTCCACAGCATCTTGAATCACCATTTGTTTGTTGATATTCACAAGTTTTACATTGCAATATACCCCAACTTAGTGGGATAGTGTTTTCTTGTGGTGTTATAGGACAAAGAAAATTCATCATTGGAGTCACTTAAATGAATGTGGTCCTTTCTTTTCTTCATGTCCCAAATCCTCTTCTTTGACACATCCCTATCTCCAAATTGCCATTTAATTGACATCAACATTTATATTAAGTGTGCATTGATTTGTCTCTCAAATTTGAACTATAAGTTCCATGAGGAGGAAGACATTGTCCCCACAACAAACTATTGCATCTATGCCAATTTTAACCCATGGGATTGAACCCAACATCCATGTCAGGTGTTGTCCAACTATGACAAAGGCTACAATTAAATCCTTCAATTGGTTTGATACATTGTGGTATTCTTTTGGCAATTGTAGATCCAATTTGAGATTGAGAATTTTGAGGATTAGGCTTTAAGAGACGGTTGTCTTTTTGTGTTCTTTTGTTTTTGGATTTTATTCATTTTTATGCTATATAGATTTCCATAAGGATTCACTTGAATCATAAGTGAGTAGGTATTTCACAAATTAGTTGGTTGTTTTACCACCCAAAATAGTGGCATTCTCAGGTTATTCATGAGAGAAAATATGGAAATGGAATATGACTGCAGAAAAATGCAAATTAGCAAGCATAAAGAGAATTAAAATACTAGACATAGCTTTTGGAATAACATCAAGTTGAGTGTTAGGAGCCCTTGCTAATTGGGATATGAGTACCTTGTTGTAGACATTAGTAAATGGTTGTAGATGATAAATTAATCTGTTAGTATGAACCTCTCAATATGATAAATGCAAGAAGCGATGGAAAATAATAAGCAAAACCAACCCTTGGAGGCCACCAACAAGTGTAGAGGAACTTTAATGTGTTTTATGTATGGGTAAATAAGCTAGGTAAATGAATAACTAAATAAATAATGTATATCATCATTGAGAGTAGAAGAGAAAAAATGATGATAATACAATATATTACTCTTCAATTTCTTTGAAATCTCCATAGGGTAAAACCCTTTTTTTATGTAGATTTTTTTTATTTCAAACAAGTTGAAAATTGTTATTACCTCAAATGATGATAAAATATAATGCAGAAGTGAAGAAAAACAAAGTATCATAAATACATACCTCTTTTATCAAACCCTTCAATGAGGATTTCACTTACAAACCAAATATTGTTGTTGTAAATTGTATGGTAGATCTCCCTTTGATAGTCCCTCTAAATTTCTTTATATTTGTTTCCCTATACAACATAAGAGTGTCCTACCTTCCTTGGGCCAAATGATAATATTTTAGAAAAACCAAAGTAAGGAGGGGCTAGCCTTATATAGTTTTTCTTTTAATCGTTATTTGAAATTTTCTTCGAAGAAATAAGTATTTGACTTTTCATCCACCACCTTAAGACTAAGTTACTTCAATAGAAAATATTTTTTACATCAGATATTACCCACAAAGGGGGTCAATTGGATTGTATGAGGTAAAATAATGACACGCGAAGGCTTATTTGACTTGAATTGGCTCGATTTGTTGGAATTTAATGATTTGTTTCCATGAGGGCTCACTTGGCTTCTAATGGCTTGTTTACTTACACCAAAGGTCCAATGCCTAGCTTAGTTGACCCTAAACACCTCAACATTCATCTTGGAGGAGAAAACAACTAGTAGAGGACGGTCAACCTACTTAATGAGGCATGATCTCTAATCCTTTCACCTTTTTAACTTGATATTTGACTTTCCTTGAGTTCTTAGCCATCTTCAAATGTTCACATCATCCTCAACAACTAATTTCACCTCTCAAACTACTAGTTTTGACTCACAGTTGTGGGATGTCACCTTGCATGGATGAGTGATTTGTGATATCTCCAATGTCTTTTCTAATTTGGATAATCTGAGACATGATTTTTGTTTAGATGAGAAATTACTTTACTTTTGACGTAATATTTTCCCCTGAATGTAAAATATGGAGTATCAACCTTGCTTTGCACCCTTTTATCCACACGTGCCAAAAGCAATTATATGAACACATTTGAACTAAAATATTTGCTTGATGTGTCCACCTTCTACCGATATTTGTATGTGGCATTTTGAGTACACATTATTTTGAAAATTTTGATCCTTTTTGTTTTTTTAGATGTGCCACTTTATGCGTTGCGATATGAAATTCTATGACCAATGAGATTTGTATGTAGAGAATCATAAAATGAAAATTGATCCATGTCTAATGAAATGCATTGATTCACTATGACATGTTACCATGTATAAGAGGCATGGATTTGTTCAAAACATGGGTTGGATTGACCCTACATAGCACCCAATTGGCTCCATCATAAGACTTGCACTCCTATCTATATGATTAAAGGACTTAAGAGTGGGGACTAAAAGGATGGGGCATGGATGGTCACAATAGGCCTAGAATTCCATAGGACATAATCATCACATGGACAACAAGGCTTTTGACTTATATTCTTTATTTTTACAATGGAAGCCCTAATGCGCTTCAAAATATCAGAGTAGGCCTACTAAAAGACCCCACATTAATGGGAACTTTTACCCTACCGCCTCCAACCAATTAGCGGAAGTGGCTAACATGGGAACCTGAAATATGATATCTTCCATTCAAAAGATGTCAGAAAACAATGTTAAAATGGATCATCTACAAGTATTGCCTCTAACCTCACTGGAAATATTATAGCAATCAATGTTTTCAGCATGGGAGGCAAACCCGTATCAATGCTCATCAAGCGTTTGGATAGATAGGTCTAAGGAATATGGCACCCCTTCATATCCTTGGTCGCAAGTACACTCTACAGACAAAGAAATCATTCAATCGATGATGATTGATGGGGCACTGTGGGAAGATTACCACCATCGTTACGATCTTCTGAATTGAAAAGAAGATAATTCCAGCAACCTAGACCATCCTTCAGTATTTGACTTTCTGACGAATACTGTGAATATGGTAGATTCCGAGAGAAACCTATCCAATATTGAAGAGACTACCACCATCAAAATCTCAACCAAAACAGATGTTGTAGAGAATATTCATGTCGGCAAATTTTGTTCTTCTTCAGAACTCGAAATATATAGCGCTCTCTTTCACGAGTTTAGAGATGTCTTTGCTTGGTCATATGATGAAATGCCAGGTATTGACTCGAACATAGTTGAACATGAAATTAAGATGTATCCAGATGTCAAACTGGTACGACAACGGCTACAGCAGGTGCACCCCAAGAAAACCATTGCCATCAAGGCAGAAGTTGAAAAACTCCTCCATGTTGGTTTTATTTACCCGGTTCCTCTGACCGATTGGGTATCGAATATTGTTCCTGTGATGAAGAAACAAGGAACGATTAGAGTGTGCGTTGATTACAGGGATGTACATCAAGCTTGTCCGAAAGACAACTACCCTACACCCTTTATTGACCAGATAATTGACGAATGCGCCGGATGTGAAATCTTTTCATTTATGGATGGTTTTCTGAGTATAATCAAATAAATATCTGCCCACAGGACCAGTCAAATACTACATTTACTTTTCCGTGGGGCACGTTCACATATTGCAAGCTACCCTTTGGTTTAAAGAACGCAGGGGAAACTTTTCAGAGAGTAATGAACTATGTTTTCCATGACATCAAAAAATCGTTCAACCATATCTAGATGATCTTCCAACTCATTCGTGAAAGTGGACCAATCATCCGCAGCGTTTGAGAGTGATATTTCTACGTTGCCTACACTACAAGATACGACTCAACCCGCACAAATCTGTGTTTTGTGTCAGTTCTGGTCATTTACTTGGCTTCGGTGTCTCAAAGGACGGGATTCGTCTTGACCCATGTAAGGTTCAGGCAATCATTGATTTTCCTTCACCTTCAAACTTGCTTCAGATCCAGAAACTCCAAGGGAAAGCAAACCTCCTTAGGAGAATCATTCCAAATTATGCTGAACTTGCTAAAGGTTATACTTGTCTATTGAAAAAAGATTGGGATCAGGTTGCACAAGCTTCCTTTCATGCTTTAAAGCAATCTTTAATAAAAGTGTCATTAATGTATGCCCTTGATTATCAAAAAGACTTTAACCTATATCTGGCTGCAGCGGATACGACCATAGCGATGGTTTTAGTTCAAGAGGATAATGGAATTGAACATCCTATATATTATTTAAGCCGAAACTTAAATGATACGGAAATGAAATACTCCTACGTTGAAAAGCTAGCCATTGTAGTTGTTCAAGGGGTACAGAGATTTCGACACTACGTCCTCTTCAGAAAAACTACCATTTTATTAGATTGCAAACCCATGACTTATATATTGTCGCGACAGATGCTGGGGGGAAAATATTCAAAATGGATAGCAATTTTACAAGAGTTTGATCTGGAATTCAAAAACTCAAAATCAAAGAAAGCCCTGGTATTCGCAGAGTTACTATGTGATCTCCCATCGTCATCCAATGATGCAACATCCGAAGAAGCAATCATGGATGAAAAAACATTTCTGATATCTTGAAGCAATCTGTGGTACGGAGATATAATAATCTATCTCCAGACACAAACATATAGGTCTAATACCTTACGCTCCAAACAGCAACAGATTCGATACCAGGCGAAAGACTACGTGATCGTCAGTGATACCCTTTACCATTGCAGTATCGATACAGTTCTGCAGAGGTTCCTCACCCATGAGGAGGCCGAAAAAGTCCTGAATGATTGTCATTCAGGCGCGTGTGGGGGCCATCAATCCGGTTATGCTACGGTGCAAAAAATTTTTCAAGCAGGATACTTCTGGCCAACAATGTTCAAAGATTGCATAACCGCAGTTAGAAGTTGCCATGCTTGCCAAATTTTTGATAGCAAAACTAGAAGGCCACCTGCACCGTTGCAACCAGTAGTTGCTGTTGGGCCATTCACTAAATGGGGCATATATTTCATGACATGAAACCCCACCTCGACCAGGGGGCATGGGTATATCATAGTCACGGTAGACTATTTTACCAAATGGGCCGAGGTGATGCCTGCATTAAACAACAGTGGCGAAACGGCTGCCCTTTTATTTTTTAATCACATAGTCTCCAGATTCGGCGTTCCACAGGCCATAGTCACAGATCATGGATTGTATTTTCACAATCACATGATGGTTGAGTTGGCTGCCAAATTAGGACTATCCCACGATAGCTCTACTCCGTACTATCTGCAAGCTAATGGACAAGTTGAGGCGATCAACAAGGTCCTAAAGTGCATGTTGCAAAGGATGATCGGAGTCCATAAATGGAGTTGGCACCTGATCCTATACTTGGCCTTGTGGGCATACCGGATGTTGGTAAGAAATGCAACCGGGTTTACACCCTTTCAGCTTGTGTACGGTCTGGAAGCAATCTTACCAGTTCAGTGTGAAATCTCATCCCTCAAACTCGTAGTCGACCTTCTCCCCGGAACTTCAAAAGAAGAGGCTCGTTTCTTGGAACTAATCCAATTGGATGAAACCCATCGTGGTGTAGCTTCGGCTAACGAAGCTCATAACAAACGAGTCAAACCGCAGTTCGACAAAAATGTCAAACATCGCGTCTTCTCAGAAGATGACCTGGTCTTACTTTACGACCAGGAATCCAATAAGTTGGGAGCAGGGAAATTCAAATTGTTATGGATGGGTCCCTATATTTTTAAGTGTGTATTAGCAAAAGGAGCCTACGAATTGATGGACTATGATGGGATTCCACTGGCGCAACCTCACAACGGGTTGTAACTCAAGCGTTACTATGCTTAATTCTGCGTAGTAATCCTTATGCTTTTGTTACATTTTTGTTTTTGCTAAGAGTAATTATTTTGGTTAGGTAATCCACCTTTTTGCATTCGTTGCAGATGTCAAACCTATTGGAATCATTTTTTAGATATGCCGATGGAGCGAGTCGTAGTTTGCGGAACCTATCTTCTGCGACATGGGCCATTTCGATCCCAGCGGTGGGTTAGTAAGTCTCAGAGGGGTATGTATTGGTCAGTCGACGAAAAATATCGCTGAATACATCACATTGATAGAACTCCTCTCTGATGCCATCAGACATGGCATATGCCGACTTATCGTCAGGCTAGACTCACAACTCGTCATTCTACAACTCACTGGTATCTATTCCATACGGAATCCAGCCATCTATCGCATGTTCCTAAGAGTCAGGATTTTGGAAAGACAGTTCGATTTCATTCAATATCAACATATTTCAAGAAGTTTAAACACATTGATAGACTCATTGGAAAATTATGTGTTAGATAGACATTTGTGACATTTATAAAAGAGAAGCATCACATCAATATATGCAATAGGATCATGTAACTTAACTAAAATAAATCTTCGAAAATCAAAAATATATACATAACTGTTTATATTTTATATATAATGTTCTGTAACCAAGACAAAATCATTCAAATGACCCAAAATTTGAAATTCTAGGGGGAACCCTATTCTAATGATGCTGGTGATAACAAGTCACCGCCTGTGAAATCATGCGTAAAAGCCTAGTCCATCGACTCAGCATGCTAGTAGTATGTCGCTACAACTACAGAGGCAACTCATCGGTCCTCACATCTGGGATACCAAGAGTGAGACCCTCGACCTAATCCTGTAGTGCTGAAAGAGTCTCGGCCACGTCAAGGTCGCAGAGGATGGCCCTCCCCACAGCCTCTCCTGCTGGAGCGGCCGTTGGTTCTCTACAGCGAACTGCTAGTTGAACTGGTCCAATATTTACATGAGCACATGAGTTTTGATTAGTCTTGATCAAAGAAAGCATAAGAACATTATAAGAACAATAAATAGAGATATGGTCAGAGGATTTACCCATAGCACCCCACTGCTCGCCGGCCAGCAGCACTAAATCCGGGACATCCCGGAAATCCATGCTAGCATATGGAAACTTGGCGTAAACCATCTCTTGAAGATCGAACCACTCGAAGAAAGTATTAGAAAAGGAAATTTGAGGCTAGCTAGCATGTCGAGACATGAGGTCAACCCATCTCTGCATCCGTGGTGTCATGCGGAAAGAGTTATTTTTGTTGACAAAACTAACCTCCATAGGAGCCTAAGACTCTCTAGTGACAAACAAGACAATTAAGAGCAATCCGTCTCTAAACATGCATTATCATATGCGAAACCAAGTGTTTTTCGATCCTACCTAAAGTCCAACATTGTTGTAGTAGTCTAGCCGCGTCGATCCAGATGAGCTCCTCCTTCACTTCGAACCCTGCATACACTAACAATCAAATGATTACATAACACCTGAATATTCCATAAAACAAAACATATTCAACATATAGACCAAGGAGTATATGAAACAATTCATTAACAACAAATCATTGAGAAGAATGGACTTATTTGTATTAAGGAAACAAAGAAACCATTACAACCTGAGCCTTGGTGTTGTGCAAGTTCCTCCCAGGGTCCAGCAAGAGTTTTCCTCTACTTTGACAAGCTCACCCACTTCCAAATAAAACAAGAAAGGATGGTAATCTCTCCTCACAAGCATACAAGGAAGTCCTAATTCCAGCAGCATCTACCCTTTGGAATGTTCAGCTTTCAACCTCCCCTCCTTTGGCCTAATGCCTGTATTTATAGTGTTCTAGAGGAAGTTATTCAGGTCCAACATCAATGGGATACTCCCTCTTTTGGATGGGGTAGCTCCTCTCTTGATGGGATAAGTTCCTCTATCATAGGGATGCATGAACCATCTGGAGGAGCTCAATACACGTCAAACACTCTTCTAGAAAGCTCTAGAAGTGACCACAAGTAACTTTTTTAAGATGAAACTCGCGCCTTTTGACCTTTACAGGAGTACGCACCCATCCCTTGACTTACAGAGCGTACAAGTACGCAGTACAATGAGCTTGGGATGCGTACACCCAGGCAAGGTAGAGAGAACCTGCGTACCCAGAGATAAACATGATTTTTAATGACTTTCTCTCTTTTTTGAAGTTTGATATGGAGAGCAGAGGTATTAGGCTTGACAAGGAGGATAATATGACTATTGATGGAGCCATATTAACTGCAGATAGTCATGGTGACAAATTTCAGTGTAACAGATTGCCCCCTAAAGTACGAAGCCTGTAATAGATAAGGGTTTTATATCATATAGGAAGGGTGAAGTACTTTATCATTTCGAGGATTATCTCGTGGAAAGCCCGGTCAGAACCTGCAATTTTCAACACAAAATACATGTATAAGATCATATCATCGCTGAGGTAGGCATTCCCATACTCAGATCAAAAACTTTAACTAGGACTAACTATTCTGATACAGGAATGATTTCATAATACATCATAATTATAGACTCGTGAAGACACAGTATGGGCGCAGCCATCTGTTTATGATTGGTTTACAACATAATTAATACAAAACTCCTCGCAGCCTGGATGGTGGAAACTAGATCCAGGGTCTTCATCTCTACTTCCCGAATTGGTACGATTCTAGCCATGTGAATAAATGAGTGGATGTCGAACATGGTAGAAACCACTTGATTACCAGTCAATGATGTAAACTGTTAACAAGCGTGAGAGAGACCACCAGTAATGTCAATGGTTCTCAAAGTACCCAGCACAATCCATGAGATGTGAATGAATGAGTCGATGTCGAACAGTTCATGGAATCCTTCGATCGCAAGTCAATGATGAAAACTGACGTCGAAGGCGAGAAACCTGCCATTGATGCATGCAGACCTCAAGGTACTGACGATTTCTAAGTCAACTCTCTAGGTAATGTGCTGATGTCGATAGAAAGCGACCCGTTGCGAGCAAGCTCGCAACACGAAATCATAGTTCAAGTTGAAGAAATGTTGCTGTAAGGACTGACTCAATGATGATATGATGGATGATAGGTATTCTGCAGTTGAATGTTTTGTTTCAGATCTCTTGAACACATAACGACACGAAAGATGGTTTGGTGATAAATGACTCAAAGTCGACTCCCATAACCCGGCTAAAAATGTCAAGTGATTTTGGTCAACTG
>APFE030221060.1:0-11662 GCA_000404065.3 Pinus taeda
AAAAGGTATTTGTAAGCTATTTGTTGATTCTATTTATGCACATGACAATGATTTATATTCAAAGATGAATTATTTTTAACTTAGAATGAAATTTCATGTGTTCCAGATAATTATTACTCATGGTATATTGATATCAATATCTTCCCAACGCATGAAACTACTCATTATTTAGATGTGAGGAAAATAAAATAATTAAGACTCAAATAGACTCCTTTCAATGTAATGAATAACATCCTTTTCAGAAAGCAAAATTGGTGGAGTTTTCCTTCATTGTTTGGAATGGGAAGATTCTAAAAAAAAATCGAAATAACTACATTCAGGGCTTTCTGGGGGTTATTTTCGTAGAGAAACCAGAACACACAAAGAGGTAAGTGTGAGGTATTATGGGACAATATTGATTAAGAATGCTCTTTCCTTGGCCTGAAAATGTGAAATCTACTAGATTGTTGTTGGTATACTTATAAAGCTACCATTTGTAATACTTGCTCCCATTTATAATGTAGATTTATGTACTTTTTATTATGTTGGTGACTCAAATGTATATCGTGGGACTATGTTCTTGTCTTTATGATATGAAAATCGTGGGACTATGTTCTTGTCTTTAAGGTGGGGTGGTTCATCCCTACACCCTAAATCCTCGACCTAAACCCTTAACCATAAACCTCAAAAACTAAACTAGAAACCCTAAACCCTAAGCATTTTATAACATTTTAAAAAGAGTTTTGTAACTTTTATTTAGGTGTTTATTAAAACAATTACTAAGGTGGTGTTAGAAATGTGAAACCATGAACCCTAAACTCTAAACCCTAAACCCTAAACCAATAAAACTTAAACCCTAAGCATTGTATAAAGTGTTATAAACCCTAAACCCTAAACCCCAAACCCTAAACCCCAAACCCTAAATCCTAAACCCTAAATTATAAATCGTAAACCCTAAGAATTTAATAACAATTTTAAAAATATTTTGTAACTTGTATTTAAGTGTTTATTAAAAACATTCACTAAAGTGCTATAAACCCTAAACCCTAACACTAAACCCTAAACCCTAAGTATTTTATAACATTTTAAAAAGTGTTTTGTAAATTTTATTTAAATTTTTATTAAAAGAATTTACTAAAGTGTTATAATTCCTAAACCCTAAACACTTGACTTAGAATATAATGTATATAAAATATTTTGACTAAATAATGATTTATTGGTTTTATTATAACTATTCTGACCATATAATTAAATGGATTGAAAACTGCTACAACCATCAGTCTATGATAAGAAGAAAAAAACTAATCCCATTATACATATTGCATTAAAAAATTCATAAAAATTAACTAAAATATATTATTATTATTATTATTATTATTATTATTGGAGTTATATAATATATAAAAATATGTTTATCGATGTAGATTCACCCCCACTATTATTATGGGAATCCTTTAATTGGAAATAGTTCTTCTTACATTACCATGGATTAGAAATACCACATGCCCAATATGATGTGATGATATGCCTTCTAAAATTAATAATTGTGAAATAGTTTAATTATTAGAGTATATTTAACTTGAAAATAAATCTTATCATTGATATGTCAATATTACCATGAATATTCCAACATATTCCATGGGTTCATAAATCTCATGATTGACATGTCAATATTACCATGAATATTCGAACATATTCCATGGGTTAAAAAATCTTATGATTTATATGTCAATATTACCATGAATATTACAACATATTCCATGGGGTTCAAATATCTACGATGAACCTAGAAATTAAATTATAATTATGGAAGATCTATTCTTACGATTACCATAATTATAGGCATATATATTTTTGAATTTATTTTGAATTTAAGTTAAAAGAAAACATTAACATTAAATTAAGACATACTAGCGAAGGCATATAAATTAAATGGATTGAACTACAAATAAAATTCAATCAATGATAACCATCAAAATGGTTACCCCAATATTTCTATCACATTTCATATATTAAAAAAAAACATAGAAATTAACTAAATTAGAACTATGAAATATTTACCCCGATATTTCTATCACATTTCATATATTGAAAAAAACATAGAAATTAACTAAATTAGAACTATGAAAGATATATTCTTCCGATTAGCACAATTATTAGCATATCTAATTTGGAATTTATTTTCAATTTAAGTTAAAAGAAAAATTTAACATTAAATTAATAAACTAGGGAAGCCATATAAATTAAATGGATTTAAATGCAAATAAAATTTAATCCATGACAATCATCAAAACGTGTAACACATAGAACCTATCACATTTCCTAGATTAAAAAATGAAGAAGAAATTAACCAAATTATAACTTTATTATAGGCTATATTGTGATTATTTATAATAATATTTTTTTCATGCATATTTCAACAAAAAATAATCTTAGTGGAAAATTTTACCGATGAAATTTAGCCCTTGGTCTAAATTACAGGGTTTCGAATTTTGAATGGAAAACGATTTTGTATCATATTGCATTATTAATAGTATCCCCAAGATTATGTTATAAGAAAAATAGGTATGGAGGTTAGCATAACCTTATTTCAATGGAGGAGATACTAATTTCCATTTACCCCAATTTTCATGGACAGGGATTTATGGTACCCATTTCTACCTTCTTGTTTGATTCTAAATGAGCTCTTTATTTCGCTCGCCCTTATGTCATGATATTGAGATTAATTTGAAGAGAACAACCCACATTTAAGTATTCAATAGTCTTCTTTCCATTTTCTAACCTTTCAAATGATTAATGATGGTCATATCTAATTATTTTGTTGACATTCCAATACCACGAGCATTCTCTCCTTTCCCTCCTGATTTTTTTTGCTTAATTTCTGGGAAATGTAATACTTTTTTGTTTGGAAACCTGACCAAACAAGTAACCTTAAATGTTTCAAAATATGAAAAGAAAATATATATTTTATGGCTCTCAAATACAATACATGAGATTTATCTATATGGCCATAGACAACAGAGCTAAGACAAGGAAATGTAAATGAAAGCTAAAGATACATAGGCAGATAAGCATGCATGCATATTTTCGGGGATCAATAGCCTTTACTGGGGTTGGATGTTTACTCCTAGGAGTGCACCCATGACCACGAGGAGGCCCCATTTTCCATTAATTTCTTGCAAGCACGCCACTTGTATGACCAACATGAACAATTGAACCTTCCATATCAGCAAACACCTCAGTGTTTTTTAGGATTATGTCCCTCATCGAAAAGTTCCCTTTTCTACCTAAGTGATCTTTTCTTGAATTAGTTAAGTGTTAAAATTCCTCTAATGATTGGTTGCGCTCTCAAGTCAAATTTCAGCTCTAGAATAACCTATCCCTTCATAGTAATATGCTCCTCGTTACACATTAGCACTTTTCTAGGTATGGAAAACAACAACAAAAAATGAGAGGCCTATGCCACACTCAAATGGTTCAACAAGAGTGGAGAAACCCAAACGCAACCCCCTATCCTTGTTAAGATCTTCTAGTGGAAGAGCCATCTTGAGGCCTAAAACTTCTACAAGAGAAGAACATGGAAAAAACCAAGGATTAGGAATAAAAATCTATAAATAAATATTCTTAACATACCTAGGCCCAATGTCTCTACTAGGTTCCTCGGGGGTGTTATCACTCGTCTCGATCTCTACGGCTAAGGAAGAGTCCAGCTGAGGTAACCATAGACCAGTCTTTTCAATTGGTAGCTAGCCCTACCAAGCCGGAGAGGGCTCTCTCCAAAGCATCACAACCAAGAGGGTTGGATAGATTAGGGTTTTACACTAGATATGATGTGCAAAGTTTGTTTAAATTGATTTGGTGGGGTTATTGGAAGAGGATTAGGTCTAAGAGACTAGGTTTCCGAAAATAAGGGTATGATTGCAGACATCTAAGTCTACATTTATTGAGAATATCATGCATAAAAATATTATGCACAACATTTTATATTTTGTTAATAGACCATGCAATAATATACTTTCTTTGATAATTTGAATTAGGATTTGGTTATGCAGGATAACCATAATTGGAAGGATTGTTTCAATATAGACATGTCTAGGAATAAATTCAAGATAAGAAATCATTTCTAGCTTATACAAAAAGATAAGTGATTTAGACCTCCATAGTAATGCTTGAGAACAACAAATTTTGGATATTAGTTGGTCCATCTTAAACATTATAATTTTTCTAATTGTCATGTAAATTGTTGTTCCATTACATATTCTATTCAAAGTTTAACTAATTGGTATCAACTAAACCCTTTAAATTGATAAATTTGGTTGTCATGTTCAACTTAAATATAGACAACAAACTATCTCCATTCACAACATAGACCAAAATATAAAGATATCAGAAATAGAAATTTAAATACTCTTACTGAAGTCTACGATCCATATTCAAGAAGTTCATAATGTTATTGAGAAGAAAGGGTTGTATGACCAACTAGCTTATAGGGTTATATGTCAAGTAGATTTGATTGAATTTATTGTTCTTCCACATTCAAGGTATGTTCTAAATTATTTATTATAGCAAGGTTACTATATGTCAATTTCAAACTACAATTTAGATATAAATGGGCTCTATATTTTATGTTTTACTTTGAATTCCAATTTTTCACTTTAAAAGCAAATCAATGCTATTTTAAATTTTAACTTTTAACTTTGCCATCAACAATTCGGTCTTACTAACTTTGAAATTTCCAATCTTTTACCTCACAAGAAATTAAGTATTTTTTTTTAAATGTAACTTTTAATATTTTACTTTACATTTTTTTAAATTCAAAAGTTAATTGTTTTTATTTGTTTGTTTTTAATTCAAATTTAAAAGTTAATTATTTTTGTTTGTTTTTTTTTAATTCAAAATTACATGTATTTGTTTGTGTAACTTTCAAAATAACTTTTTGCTTTTCTCCGCTGTTTTAATTAATATAGGTTGAATCCCACTCTAACATTTAGTTAAGAGATAGCGGAGTAATTTGAGCCGTTTCTTGCAAGCCGATTTCAATTTTGTTTTGTTTTTGGAATTTTCAATAATGTATTTAATATTCTGGTTTCTAAATTTGGTAACGTTTTGCTTTCTTCCATTTCAAAAAGCTGTTTTGTTTTCACAAGATTATGATCACTACTATATCGTTATGACACGGTTATCCATCACTACCATATGGTTATCCATCACTATCACAACAACAATGCAACGTCGTTATCCATCATCACTATCAGAACAACAATGCAACGTCGTTATCCATCACTACCGTATGGTTATCCATCACTATGACAACGACAAAGCAACGTGCCACACAACATAACGGAATTGTTCTTAAAAAGTTGAAAAGGATGAGACTATGGCCGAAAATGAGGACGAATTGGCCAGTCAGCATGGATTTCTCTGTGAAACGGTTGTTCAAGAAAGCAGACATATATCCGTTTAAAACTTTTAACGGTTGTTCAAGAACGGACAGATAAATAGATATCCGTTGAAAGAAACGATATATAGAAGACTGCAGAAATCTGTCCATTGGTCTTGTCCGATATTTCTATGTGGACTGATATGCTTGTGTGGTCTGATAAGTTTCTGTTCTAAGTCTGCGCGTGTGGGTATGCCTGATAAGTTTCTGTTCTAAGTCTGTGCGTGTGGGTATGCCTGAGTCGAGAGGCGACGAGGCAAATAATTTCCCAACTTCAGCGGAAGGGTGACCGAATTGTTAAACAGTCACTGTTCTTCGAAGGTAATGCCTTCTTTCTATTGCATTCTGCTTTTGTCTACTCTCATAGACACCATCGTTTAGGCGACGAGGCAAACAATTTCCCAACTTCAGCGGAAGAGTGACCGAATTGTTAAACAGTCACTGTTCTTCGACGGTAATGCCTTCTTTCTATTGCATTCTGCTTTTGTCTACTCTCATAGACACCATCGTTTCTTTTTAGTTCATTTCTAAAATTTCACTGTTTTATTTCAAATCTCATGCATTCCTTTCATTTCCATAAAAATTATTCCAGGGATCTGTTAGATTATGTTATGGATTGGAACCTCCAACCGAAGAGGGAAGAGCGAGCTGAGTTGAGCTGGTAAGGCATAATCAATGCTCTTTCTGGATAACTAACAGGGATTCAGCTACAGGTGCATTTCCCTTAAACTCTACTTTCAAGGCAAACACTATTCATTTCACTTTAGTTTCCTTTCCTGTAAATTTTTTAGCCAATGTCAAACTGATGCTTCCTATGTCAAACTACACCAAGATTTTTTCCCTTTAATTTTTTGAAAGCATTTTTTACTGAGTTATGGATTATCCCATCCTTCCATTAAATTACTAGGATAATGGATGGTATCCATACAGATGTTGAGCAAGGTGAAATCGCATGGACATCATCAATTTTCTTGGAATCACCTGGACATTATTATTTTTTTTTGAAATCACATGGACATCATCATTTTCTTTTTTCTCTGTGATTCACACACCTCATAACAAGTTTTTTTGGGTCTTCTGCGTCAACACAAAATCCTTTGCACTCCAAATCTCCATGCCTCATTTTCTGGTGAACAAAAAATCCTATGCACTTCAAAAAACTTGCAAGATTCTTGGGTCTTCTGCGTGAACAAAAAATCCTTTCCACTGCAAATCTCCATCAATGTCGTCTCATTTCCTGGTGAACAAAAAAATCCTATGCATTCCAAATCTCCATCAATATCGCCTCATTCTCGCCTCATTCTAGACATAAATTAAGCAGCTAGATTTCATATAGGTCATCTCACAAAGTTTATGATGATCCATAATGCTGGCCTTGGTGTACGGCCGGACCAAACTGAAATGAAAAAAGACGCAGACAGAGTTTAAATTTAAAACCAAAACTTCCTTCCTGGTGTTGTGGTTACGGGGAGAATAAATATTGTGTTGTGGTTACGGGGAGAATAAATATTGAAACGAACCAACGAACAACTCTAAGACAAATGGCTCATCTATCTAGTTTATCTATTTTAACGTTGGTTTTACTTTTGTTTCAGGTTTTTTTTGGCTTCAAATTACGTGAGAAAATCTTTGATAAAATCAATGTTGTAATATTTGAAATAGTACGTCAAAATTACTTTAATAAATATGCTTTATTTTATTGACCGATCGGGAGTAGTAGTAAATATGTTTTAATATTTAGAATTGCGTGTATTATTTTTTTTGCTTTGTTTCAAACCATATTCGTACATTTTAGATGAATGGCATATATCAGTTGTTTAGGTTCTTGTTTGAGTGCTATCCATCGATGTAATTCATTGAAGCATCATTTTAATGCGTTTTCGTAGAATGAGGCGTAGTTTAAGGGTAATTGCAAGTTTTGTTTTATTTAAATTAATTTTGTTTTATAAGTTTTCTTTTATTTAGATTAGTTAAATTTTATTGTAATTTTCTTTTATTTAAATAAGTTTTTTTTTACTTGTGTAGTATAGTTTGGTGTGAATAGTTTGTATCTTAAATTTTGTTTTAATTTATTGTATTCTAATGTTTTTATTAATAATATTTAGATTAATTTATTTATTTTAATGAATTAAAATTTAGATAATTGATATGTTATTATGTTTTATAATATGGTATATATTTTAATTAAATTAA
This sequence comes from Pinus taeda, assembly GCA_000404065.3. Lineage (NCBI taxonomy): Eukaryota > Viridiplantae > Streptophyta > Pinopsida > Pinales > Pinaceae > Pinus > Pinus taeda. The sequence goes on from APFE030221060.1 coordinate 7,613, forward strand.
TATAATGATAAAATGTTTGAACTTATATAATATAAAGTGATACTGTTTTTCTATTAAAACTTATATTATAAAATTAAATAGTAATATAAATGTTTTTTAAGATTAATTTTCATCTGTGTTTTTAATGGAATGGCCCAAAGACATCATGTGTGTATAAATTTCTAGAGCAGGCTAGAGTAGAGTAGAGTAGAGTAGGCTCGAGTAGGGTAAAGTAGGCTAGGCTAGAATAGATTAGGCTAGAGTAAGCTAGGCTAGGCTAAGCTAGAGTAGGCTACACTGTGATAGGATAGAGTACGCTAAGGTAGGCTAGGCTAGAGTAAGCTAGATTAGAGTAAGCTATGCTAGGCTAGGCTAGAGTAGGCGAGCATAGGGTAAGCTAAGCTAGATTAGGTTGTTAGGATAGAATAGACTAAGCTAGGTTAGGCTAGAGTAGACTAGGCTAGTCTAGGCTAGGCTAGTTTAGGATGGAGTGGGCTAAATTAGGCTAAAATAGGTTAGGCTAGGCTGAAGTAGGCTAAAACAGGCTAGGCTAGCCTAGGCTAAAGTAGCTTAGGAAAGAGTAGACTAGGCTAGAGTAGGCTAGGGTAGGCTAAGCTATAGCAGGCTAGGATAAGATAGAATAAAGTAGACTAAGGTAGGCTAGGCTAGGCAAGGCTAAACTAGGCTAGTAGGCTAGAGTAGACTGTGCTAGGCAAGACTAATCTTTAGTAGGTTAGGCGAGGATAGTATAAAGTAGGCTAAGGTAGGCTAGGCAAGGCTAGGCTAAAATAGGTTAGTCTAGGCTAGAGTAAGCTAGTGGGATAAAGTATGCTAAACTAGGCTAGGATAGAATGGTCTAGGCTAGAGTAGGATAGAGTAGGCTAAGCATGTCTAAGGTAGGATAGAGTAGGCTAAGCCACTCTAAAGTAGGATAGAGTGGGCTAAGCTTGTCTAAAGTAGGATAGAGCAGGCTAGGCTAGAGTAGGCTAGAAAAGGGTAGGATATGATAGGCTAGGTTAGTCTAGAGTAGGAAAGAGTAGGCTAGAATAAAGTAGTCTAGGCTAGGTTAGGTTAGCGTAGGCTAGATTAGGCTAGGCTAGGCTAGGCTAGGATAAAGTAGGCTAGGCTAGGCTAACCTAGGCAAAAGTAGGCTAGGCTAAAGTAGGTTAGGCTACTATCGTAGGCTAGGATAGAGTAGGCTAGGCTAGTTTAAGCTAGAGTAGACAAGGATGGGTTAGGCTAGAGTAAGCTAAGCTAGGCTAGACTAGAGTAAGCTAGAATAGGCTAGACTAGGCTAGGCTAGAGTAGGCTATGCTAGATTAGGTAGGGATTGAATAGGCTAAGGTGCGCTAGGCTAGGATGGAGTAGGTTAGGCTAGGCTAGGAAAGAGTAGGCTTAACTAGGCTAGGCTAGACTAAACTAGGGAAGAGTAGGCTTAGATAGGCTAGGAAAGAGTAGCCTAGGGTATGCTAAGCTATGCTAAGCTAGGCTAGGCTAGACTAGGATAGAGTTTTCTAGGCTAGTCTAGGCTACATTTAGGTAGGTTAGAGTAGCATAGGCTAGGGAAGGCCAAACTAGGCTATGTTATTCTAGGATAGAGTAGGATAGGATAATATATTATAGGCTAGGCTAGGCTAGAGTAGGATAGAGTTGGTTAGGCTAGTCCATAATAGGGTAGATTGGGCTAGGCTATTGTAGCTTATAGTGGGCTAGGATAGGATGGGTTAAGCTAGGATAGAGTAGGTTAGGATTGGATAGAGTAGGCTAGGCATGACTAGGCTAGAGTAGACAAGGCTAGGTTAGGCTAGTGCATGATAGTAAGTTAGGCTAGGATAGATGAGATTAGGCTAGACAAGGCATGAGTAGGCTAGGCTAGACAAGGCTAGACTACGGATGGCTAGGGTTGGAAACGCTAACGTAGGGCAACTTAGGCTAGGCTAGTCTAGGATAAGCTATAATAGGCTAAGTTAGGCTAGGCTAGTCTAGGTTAGGCTAGATTAGGCTAAGTTAGAGTAGCCTAAGCTATGGTAGGCTAGAGTAGGCTAAGCTATGTTAGGCTAGAGTAGGCTAGGCTAGACTAGAGTAGCCTAGAGTAGGCTAGGCTAGACTAGACAAGGCTAGAATAGTCAAGGCTAGGTAAGGCTACGCTAGGCTAGCATAGGCTAGCATAGGCTAGGCTAGGCTAGGCTAGAGTAGGCTAGGATAGATTAGGTTAGGATTTAATAAACTAGCGTAGGCTAGGATAGGATAGAGTAGGTTAGGCTAGGCTAGGTTAGGCTGGGTTAGGAAAGGAAAGTGTAGGTTTAGTTAGGCTAGGAAAGAGTAGGGTAGGCTAGGCTAGGTTATGCTAGAGTAGGATAGAGTTCGCTAGGCTAGGCTAGAGTAGGATAGAGTTGGCTAGGCTAGTCTAGGTTAGGATAAAGTAGGTTAGAGTAGCTTAGGCAAGGAAAGGCTAGGCTAGGCTAAGATATGATAGGATAGAGTAGATAGGATAGCATAGGATAGGCTAGGCTGAGCTAGAGTAGGATAGAGTTGGCTAGGTTAGTCTAGAATAGGCTAGAGTAAGTTAGGGTAATGTAGCTTAGAGTAGGCTAGGATAGGATGGGTTAGGCTAGCCTATGATAGCATAGGCTAAGCTTAAGTAGGCTAAGCTTATGGGTTCTATTTTCCTGACGGAAGCCCCTTGGCTTAAGCTAACAGTTTTTAGTTTACAACATATGCAACGTTTTTCTGTGGACATTACATATATAATACAATTTTTTGTTTTTTAAAGAACTTGTGCTATTGCATTTATATAATGAATAATTTGATTTTCCCTAAACTAATCATTTACTTTCTTGATAATCACTACATTGCCACGAAATAAGAAATTAACCACATCAAAGAAAATTTAAAACACAGAAGAAGATCAAATATTGTATGGATTCATGAAGCCATTTGACAGCTTCCATGCGATCTTCCTATCCTGCAGACTTCATACAAATCTTCAATAATTGCTTAAGAGAAATGGAGTAATGCGGAAATGCAAACTTTTTATTAGAAAATCGATCCACACGATAACGTCCTCCGCAGATATGTTCAAATGTAAATTGTCTCGCGCATATTTATTCCTCTTGCTAGCGGTTGTCATGGATCACCATCTGTCGGACATGGCATTCCGTGAGTATAACCACTCGTCACCTTTGCAGAAACCACAAATTGAATGTCTGAAAGTGAACAAGCTCCCAAGATAAACAACAACAACATTGTGGATCGAAGGCACAACATCATATATTCAGTCCGAGCTTTTGCAAGAAAGATACATAGAAGCGTGGATCGAACACACGACCTTCGTATATTCAGTCTTACGCTCTCCTAACAAACACACAGAGGCAACAACATTGTGGATCGAACACATGACCTTCATATATTCTGTCTGACTTATTTTCTTTAATGGGCACACATTGAAACAATTGGGAGAGATTGCTATTTTGAAATCTGGTGTGAACGATGAAGAAACGACTATGAATTCCCGATTAACTAAATGCTACGGTTGAAGAGATTGCATTTTGAAATCGAGCTCTTAACTAAATGTTAGGGTTGAGTTAAATAGATATCAATTACAACAACCCAAAAAAAGCAAAATGGAAAAAGTCAAAATGTTACCCTAAATTTAGAAAGTGGAATATCAAATACATTATTGAAAATGCCAAAATCAAAAACAAAAAAGTTGCGATGGTGAAATCCACTCGCAAGAAATGGCTCAAATTTCTCCACTAGCTCTTAACTAAGAGTTGAATTCAACAAATATTAACTACAACAGCCAAGAAAAGCAAAAAGTTGTCTAAATTTAGAACACTTAATATTAATTGCGTTCTTAAAAGTTACACAAAAAAAACAACAAGTAACTTTGAATTAAAAAAACAAACAAACAAAAATAATTAACTTTTAACATTGAATTAAAAAAAAAAACAAACAAAAATAATTAAATTTTAAATTTTAAAAAATGTAGAGTAAAATTAAAAATTAAATTAAAAAAAAAACAAATGAAAATAATTAACCTTTAATTTTGAATTAAAAAAAACAAAAAAA
>APFE030221066.1:0-17995 GCA_000404065.3 Pinus taeda
CATATGTCGTTCATGGTTTTCAAAGATCCGCATTACATTTGCACAGAAGTTTAGATATCATTCAGATATCTAAGCACCAAACAACAATGACATTGAGATTTTTCTTTCACTCAACCTATTACATATTGCATCTAACTTCATCAATGTTCTTCTTTCGTATGTTATCCACTTATGACATTTCCTTTGTAATATTTGGTGCATTTGTTAGTTATAGGTCATTTGTAGATTATAAATGTCTTCATAGTTTCACTTCTAATTGAGTGTTCAATTGAACATATTGGTTCTCTTATACATAATTATTTTCCCTCCACCCACTTCTCATAACTTCCATAACCAATAGGTAGGGACCTGCAGCTTCGATGTTGCTTTGCTTTCTTAGTAAAATATTGCCGAGATTTTAATTTATTGAAAGTTGTAGAATTTACAATTTATGAAGTTTCAAGGTCTAATTTTTAAAATTTTAATTCTTTAAAAGGTGTTAGCTAAATGGAAGAGCACCTACTTTACAAGTAGGAGGTTGGTGGTTTGATCCTATCATTCCATGACATCCATATGGAGTGGCGACGATCAATTTTTGGTGATGGAGGCTCTTTTGACCATCACCAATGAGCTTTCATAACATTTTTCGACCCACACCAAAATATGAAATGGTGACGGTTAATGAACGCCACCATATATATGCATCAATAGTGACGACCCTCAAAGGTCTATAACCATAAATTGTTGTTGTTGATATGAAATGGTGATGGTCGATGTCCTTCATTATAGTCATTATTCACGATGGACCTTGAATGTCACCACAAAACCGATAATTATGACAATGTGGCTTTTGGTGACAGTCAACAAACGTCACCATATATGCACCAATACTGACGGCCATGAAAGATCCATCACAATAAATCGTTGTTGTTCCTATGAAAAGGTGACGGTCACTATCCATCATTATAATCAATATTCGTGATAGACTTTGAATGTCACCATAACACCTATACTTTTGGCGATGCCACCTTTGGTGACATTCAGTTTATGGTGACGGAGGCTATGGTCTGTCACCATTGCTCATATGAAATGGTGACATTCGCTATCCATCATTATAAATAATTATTGGTGACTGTTAGATATGGGATCCCCCGCAGTAGGTTTTGGGGCTTAAAGCCCAAGTTTTGGTCAATCTCATTGTAAGACTACGCGAAGTGAGGGCGTGGAGCTCGAAAGTCTAAGATGAGTCATAGGGTTGTTCGCCCTAAGAATTGTAAAATAGTGTAAAGTTGTGTTGGCCTACCCATGGTCTACAGACCATGGGATTGTATAAATAGAGTGAGGCTCTAAGTGTAAAGATAGTTTTTTAGAAAGCAAGTAATAGATAGACGTGAAGGCTTGGTTAGGGCTTAGGGGGAAAGTTGAAGTGTATTGGGTCATAGTAGTAGTAAGAGGCTCTGCAGTTGAGTGCGTAGAGGCCTAGTAGAGTCCACAATTGAGTGCGCGGACCTCGCAGCTGAGTGTGCAGGGTGGAGTCAGGTTTGTATTTGGAACTGGAAGTTAATAAAGAAGACTATTATGTCCATTAGTTCTTGAATCCTTATTTTGATGTTATACTTTGCTGTTACTTTATTTATTTACTGCGCGCACTGGATGAATACTCATATGAATGGTGGTATGTAAATTTAATATAAGTAATCAGCTAATGGAAACTAATTAAGGAAGACTTGGGTAAATAACACAGGTTGCGCTGTGACTAGAACTGCGCGAAGGCAGTATCGTAGGGTGCGGGGTGCCCGTAGGTGCGCGTAGCACAGTAAGTGCCAAGGTTGGACAACGTTTTAATAACCACATATCAGACATCCCCAGGGTATGGAAACCTAGTTATAGCACCCTCCCATACTACTTCGGGTGAGACTTCATTCCCCTCTCTGTAGACTATTGCTGAAAGGGCTAATAGTACCAGGATTTGCTTGGCTAAATCACTTCCAAACCTGCATTAGGCCCCACTAAGCCAACAAATGGTTCCGTTGCCGGGAACGAGATCTGCATAAGGGATGTCTGATGTTGTTCCACTGGAACCCAACAAAGAAGGAAATTGAAGAGTGGTTGGATAAGAAGATTCACGAGTTCACGGCACAGGAAAAAAAAACCCCACAAGTATCTGAGAAAAAGTGGTTGGAGCACTATGGGTATACAGAAATCCATGAGATTTTCTTTGCATCCTTTCCGTCTGAACTGTATGAGTGGATCGTGAGGTTAACCGACAGCCAGGGAAGGTGTAGGCTTGACCAACCAATAGTGTGGACTCCGCGGCTAGTGCGTAGACTAGAAGCCTCAGAGGATAAGATAGTGCAAGTTGTGGACCACTGGCTCGACTGAATAATAGGAGGATTTATTACTGAGTTCGCAGTGGACACGACCGTCAATTATAGTGAGGCAGAGCAAAATTTTCTCAAGGGACCGCGAGCTAAGTATATTAAACCTTTGAACACCTGGATTAAGATGTTATTATGTGAAAAGCGGGTTATGCGAATAAATTAATGTTTGCAAATTTGCGGAGTAGAAAGATCTACAGAAGTGGAAGTAGTGAAGAATTAGAAAACAGTCCCTTAATTTTACCCTCATTGGAAAGCAAGGACGAGCTCACGAAGGTGTCTCCGATAAGCGCGGTCAGTTTGATAAGGCAGTGGATTCCGCAGTTACCACCTCCATCCACACTGCCACCTGCTTCACCTCCCTGACCTCCATCACCACCCACTCCACCTCTACCACCTCCACAGTTCAATATGGAAAGCGCAATCAAACTACCAGTGTTCAGAGGAGTAAGGAATGAGGATCCCAACCAATTCTGGTTCGTGGTAAGAGTAGTATGGGAAGCACAAGGTGTCATGGATGACAATATTAAGAAGGCTAAATTGGTGAGCGCACTAAAGGATTGTACATTAATGTGGAACATCAAGCACTCTAACGACTACCCAAATGTAGGGATAGCAGAGATCCAGAATGCATTGAACAAATAATTTAGCAAGCCAAAATCAGAGACACAGTCAATCATCGGGTTTAAAGAGATCGCGATGCTTCCAGGTGAAACTTTGTGGGATCTAGACCAAAGGCTAAAGAGTACAACCCACAAGGCCAATATGACGCTAACAGATGCAAAACATCATGCATGGTTTGTAGCATCTCTGACACCACACTTGAGGACAACGCTGTCACAATAGAAACTTTCTACCCAAGCTGAAGCGTTGGAAATGCCAATGACATTACATGAGACCCTGATGCAAGACCCTGGGTTGGGAGTTCAACAAAGCCAAGCACAACTACAAAATCTATGTTTGGAAATGCAAAGCTTGAAGCAGGATAGGGCACCTCAACGATAAGTGTGCAGGTATGGTGCATAAAATGCAAAGGCTAGGGTCATGACAAGGATCATTGTCCAGTGTTCACGAACTACTTGGCAGGAGGAGGGTCAATGCTTTGAGACCACAGGCACATGTAGGGCCAAGCGCAGCACCCACTTTATGGTGCGCGATCTATCAGATAGGAGGGAAACACACGACGGGCAATTGTCATTTGCTGCAGAAATATACATAGACACCCCAGCAATTGTTTTGTAATTTCTGCAAGTCGGTAGGCCACGATGAGCGCACTTGTCACAGTTACGAGCTAATGATCGATCGAAACCCAACCTATAGGATTCAGACCGAAATACAAGCCTTCGACCCAGATGTGGGGATGACGCGTGTTGGATTTCAAGGGCAAGGTCAAGGATGAGGAGGAGTGAGACCAGGAAGGGGCCACAAACAGTTAATTTGTTACAATTTTGGAGGACCTGGGCACTATGCTTGTTACTGTACCAACCCGACGAGGATATCCTGTACGTATTGTGCTCAGTTTGATCATGAAACAATAGACTATCCTATGTTGATCACAAAGATGCGCAAAAAAGGGGTTTTCCAACCTCCCCCGATTCAAAATATACAAATGATGAGGTCTGAACTGCGCAAAGAGGACCCAAATGTAAACATGATGCTCAGAAGTGGTGCGACCACGAGAGAGGATAAGGAAAGTAGCCAGAGGAAAGTGTGTGAGTTCATAAGGCTCCTACAAAGGAATCTGTGTTTGAATTAGAATTCACAAAGGAGACATTCATGGAAGCTAAGAAGAGCTTCGCAGAGGCCTCCACTTTAGGTAGTAAGGATCAACCAGATCTAGGAATGGATCCTTCAATGCTTACTACCTTTTTAGAGACATATATGAAACTACTGCATGACAAAAAGGTGGTTAAAGGACTATAGGAGCTGATCACTAGGTGCACGGGGTCAGGGGAACTACGCGTTGTCTGGAAATTGGGGAAGCATGCATTACGCACTGGAAGAGAAATGAGCTTGACTGCACAGATTGGGGAATATGAAATGGATCAAGTAATCCTAGATTTGGTTTCGGACACGAATGTATTACCGAAGCAAACATGGGAACGCATGGGTAGGCCCACGTTATAGTGGTCCCCTATTCAATTACGAATGGTGAACCAACAGAAGATTTTTTCATGGGAAGGTTGCAAGGGGTAACAGTTGATATTGAAGCCATGAGCACACAGATGGATTTCGAAGTAATAGAGATTGTCGATGACAAAAATACCTACCCCGCATTGTTAGGAATAGATTGGGCCACCGATATGAATGGAGTCATCAACCTGAAGAAATGCAAGATGATCTTCGAGAAAAAGTCATTACGTGTAGTAGTCCCACTGGACCCAGCCAAAGGAGCATGCTACATTGAACTAGTGTGCGATGAAAATAGTGATGATGATCTCGGTTGTATTTACAAGATAACTGCATGAGACCAGGATTGGGTGAATCTGACTGCAGATGGGAGCACGAAAGCTCCTGCACTTCAGATTCAGATGAGGAAGTAGAGCGATGGAAGAATCAGTTGCACAAAGTAATGATGTTGAATTGCAACATGATGGTTAGATCACTAGATTGTATGACAACAGAGGCAAGAGAGCTGCAAACATATGATGGATTGACACAGGTGGATGAATTCCTGAGTAAATTTGAAAATGCAGTACTGCAACAACAACGATTTGATGCGTTGAAGTGGGCACTACGCGGATGCAAAAGGATGATGCACCTATGGTTTGGGAAGTCGCAGTTATGGTTAGAAGACAAATACGAGGGACAAGATGACCCACGTATGCACCTCGCGAAATGGACCAAGGTCTACGGGGAAGAACCACATCCTGAATGGGTACACTTATTCTACCATACCTTGGATGTAATACCCATGAACTGGTATACTAAGAAAAAAATCCAACATGGTACAGGCAAATGGGATGTCTTGTGCAAGGGATTTTTGTTAAAATTCACATTTGATCAGTGGTTGGATACTGTTGATGATATGCTACAAGTAGTAAAAGCTGCCATCTTCAAAACACCATAGGAGCCATTAGAAATGCTGCAACCAGTATGGGAAACCCGGTTAAGCAGCGCCCTAGAATGTTATAATGTGCAGGTGGAGGAGGATGATGACGACCCCCGAAATATTGATATTCCAGAAACTGAAGGCTGTCATGAGGTTCGAGGACCATCAATTGAGGATCCCAACATCATTGCACTGCTAAAAAGAAAGTAGGTAAACATTGGCATAGAAGCGAAGCCGAAGTATGTAACGTTGGGAGACTATTGGGATGATGCTACAGTAGATAAGGTCGCTAAGTTACTCCGCAAATACCATGACTTGTTCTCGACCAAAATACAGACCTAAAAGGGATCATTGGTGACTTAGGTATGATGAAGACACCCTGAAACCAAATGCGAAGCCAATTAAGTAGTGACCTTGCCGCTTGGACCCAAAGTATAAAGAAAAGGTTCGCAACGAATTAGAAAAAATGCTCGCAACCTGAATTATTGAACTAGTGGAAGAATCCAATTGGGTGAGTTCGATGGTACTGCAGGAGAAAAAATAGAAAGGTGAAATAAGAATATGCATTGACCTCAAGAAGCTCAACAATGCCTGTGTTCATGATCCATTCCTGACACCATTCACAGATGAAGTATTGGAGAATGTTGGTGGCCAGGAAATTTACTCATTTACGAATGGCTTCTCAGGGTACCATCAAATTAAGATCGCGTCAGAAGATAGGAGCAAAACAACCTTCACAATAGAATGGGGCTGCTTTCAATACACTATTATTCCCTTTGGACTGAAGAAAGCACCAGCAATATTCTCACTCATAGTGGTGGCAACCTTCAAAGAATACATCCACAAGTTCTTAGATGTCTATCTAGACGATTGGACTATTTTTGGATTAGATAAGCACCATGTAGCAAGCTTATGATTGATGTTGGATACTTGCTGCCGACACCAAATTGCGCTGAACCTTTAAAAATGCACCTTCCTCGTTCCCTTTGGCAACCTTCTAGGCCATGTGGTCTGCAAACAAGGCCTGATGGTGGACCCCACAAAGATTAATGTTATTCTGAATCTAGAAGCACCACGCAGTGTCAAACAGTTACGTGCTACTTTGGGACACACTGGCTACTATAGGAAATTTATCAAGATTTATGCCCAAATAACCGCACCAATGGAAAAAATATTGAAAAAAGATGTGACATACTGCTAGAATGATGATTGCATGAAGAGTTTAGATGTCCTAAAGGGGAAACTGGCCTCCGCGCCAATTTCGGTCTTCCTGAAATGGGACGTAGAATTTCATGTACATGTTGATGCATCATCTATCATATTGGGAGATGTACTCACACAGGAGGGCGTGGAGGGTGTGGATCACACGATCACATTTGCGAGTTGAAGATTATCAAAAGAAGAAAAAAACTACTCTACCTCCGAATGTGAAGGGTTGGCAATGGTGTACGCGCTCTAGAAATACGACACTATTTACTTGGAGGACATTTCAAGATGTATACCAACCATTCCACGATGAAATACTTGGTGAACAAGCCTATGTTGGGGGGGCGCATATGCATATGGCTCTTACTATTTCAAGAATATGATTTTGAGGTCATATTCAAGTTGGGACGCTTAAATGCAGGACCAGTCCCGAATTGAGATGAGCTTGGAACCAACATATTTGGAGGAGGGACTACCTGATGCATAGCTCTTTGTAGTATGCATTGCGTATGGACACTTCAAGGAGATAATCCATTTTCTAACACCAGGGATTGCACTGAAGGAGTACTCAATTCAACAGAAGAAGGAAAGTGGTGCTTGTTGTGGACTTTTCTGTCATTGCAGGGCACCTTTACAAGATGGGAAATGATGAGATATTGCAAAGATATGTACCTAAATTTGAAAGAGGTCAGATCCTCATGGAAGCACATGGGGTTGTTGCAGGAGGGCACTATGCAAGATGCGTGACCACAGAAAAGATTCTTCACATAGGGTTATGGTGGCCAAGCCTGCACCAAGATTCAAAAGTGCATTGTAAGGCCTACAATATATGTCAAAGGACAAGAAAACCATCGTGGAGGGATGAAATGCCACTAAATCCACAAATGACACTATAGCCATTTGAGAAATGGGCAATTGACTTTGTAGTCCGAATCAAACCTCAGGGAAAGACGGGTGCGCGCTACATCATCACCACAATGGAGTACCTGATGTGATGGGCGGAAGCGCAGCCGGTCAAGGACTGCACGGATGCCACGACTGTCAAGTTTTTGTTCGAAAATGTGCTGACATGATTTGGCTGCCCGAAAATCTTAATGAGCGATCTTGGAACACATTTCTTGAATGAAACCATCAGCGTGCTCATAGACGAGTTCCAGGTTTATCACCAGAAAATTACACCATGCTATCCACAGGCTAATGGAACAATCAAAGCATTCAATAAAATACTAGAGACTATGCTGACCAAAATATGTAACGCACAGCGGGATGACTAGGACCTACGCATACCCACTGTGTTATGGGTGTACATGACAACGTGCATGAAATTGATAGGACATACACCATTCTGATTGGTCTATGGTATGGAAGCAGTCATGCCGATGGAATACATTGTACCTAGTCTACGAATAGCAGTGCTCACAGGAATGTTGAACCGCGAAGCTCTGAAAGAAAGGCTCATGCAATTAAAAGAACTTGAGGAAGAATGATTTCTGGCCAGATTTCACCAGTAGGTGCAATAACAGTGTGAGAAAGCCTGGCATGACCGCCATGTCAAGTTGTGCACCTTCAAGGTAAATGACTTAATGTTGTTGTATGACAACAAGTTTTAAAAATTTCCTAGAAAATTTAGAATGCACTGGTTGGGACCATATGTGGTAAAAGAGGTCACAAATGGAGATGTGTTCCAACTAGACAAACTTAATGGAGAACCCTTCCTAGGAAAAGTAAACGGAAGTTGCCTGAAGCCCTACATGGGTGGGCTGGTTATCTGACTAATCGATCGAAGCACAGTCTTCATGTGCCGAGGAGCCGGATAGGGGCACAGGACTATAAACACAAGCACTAGAAGCCAGTAAAAAAAAAAAAAAAAAAAAAGAGAATCAAGTTCAAAACACAGATGATACAAAGCAAAAAATGGAGAAGATTCCAGTAGATGGCAGAACAATGCATTGCAGACCTTCACACAACATATAAGCACCAATTGGAGGGGCTTCGTGCCAAGATTGTTTGCACTAGAAAAGTGACTCAGGACGAGTCACGATGATTGTGTTGGGGCCTATTGGGCATGGGATACCCCCGCAGCAGGTTTTGGGGCTTAAAGCCCATGTTTTGGTCAATTGTATTGTAAGACTCTATGAAGTGCGAGTGCAAAGTGCGAAAGTTTAGGATGAGTCATAGGGTTGTCTTCCATAAGAATTGTAAAATAATGTAAAGTTGTGTCAGCCTACGCATGGTCGGCGGACCATGGGATTGTATAAATAGAGCAAGGCTCTAAGTGTAAAGATACTTTTTTGGCAAGCAAGTAATAGATAGATGTAAAGGCATGGTTAGGGCATAGGGAGAAATTTGAAGTGTATTGGGTCATAGTAGTAGGAAGAGGCTCTGCAGCTGAGTGTGAAGAGGCCTAGTAGAGTCTGCATCTGAGTGCGCAGACCCCTGCAGCTGAGTGCACAGGGTGGAGTCGAGTCTGTATTTGGAACTGAAAGTTAATAAAGAAGACTATTCTATGCATCTGTTCTTGAATCCTTAATTTGATGTTATACTTTATTGTTACTTTATTTATTTACTATGTGCACTGGATGAATACTCGCATGAATGCTTCTATGAAAATTTAATCTAAGTAATCAGCTAATGGCAACTAATCAAGGAAGACTTGGGTAAATAACACGGGTCACACTGTGACTAGAACTGCAAGAAGACAGTATTGTTGGGGCGTGGTGTGACCGCAAGTGTGCGTAGCGTAGTACATGTGAAGATTGGACTGCATAGCAATCACCACATACCAGACATCCCTAGGATGTAGAAACCTAGTTCTAGCACCCTCCCATACTACTTCAGGGACTATTGCCGAAAGGGCCAGTAGTACTAGGATTTGTTTGGCTAAATCAATTCCGAACCTCGGTTAGGCCCCACTAGGCCAACAGTGATGAACTTTGAATGTCAGCGTAACGCCTATACTTTTGGTGATGCCACCTTTGGTGACATTCAATTTTTGGTGATGGAGGCTATGGTCCATCACCATTGCTCATATGAAATGGTGATGGTCGCTATCCATCATTATAAATCATTATGACTTTCAATGTCACTACAACACCTATACTTTTGGTGACGCCACCTTTGCTGAAGTTCATTCTTTGGTGACGAAGGTTCTTTTGACTGTCACTAATGAGCTTATGGTGACATTTTTCGTCCCTCACCAATGTCCTTTTTTCTTGAAGTGAATGCTCAGATAATTAAATATGTTCGACGCAGAAAAGGTCATTACCCTGTGAAGTACATTCTGTAGTCCTCTTTAATTCCTCTTTGGCCATGCATTTCACATCAACTGCATTAATTTATGGTTAAGGAAACATTCAACATGTCCCTTTTCTAAAGTATCTCTTCAAGGTTTTTATGGTAGAATAATTGTAATATGGCCATTTTTAAGCATATCAACCTAGCCAAGTTATAGTCCTAGAGTCATTTCTGAAAGTTTGTTCAAACATTCTCATACCTTTTGACAACAATAGAGAAAATCAATATAGAGATAGAAACCCTGGTCAAGAGAAATCTATAATCTCATTTGCTTCAGAACAAACAAAGTCTAAGAATGTCTGTCATAAAACTAATCGATTTAATTCTAAAAGAGAAAACACTTTATGCTACATCGTAGAAAGCAGTTATGACACTCAGGATATTTCCCATATGCAACTTAATAATATAATAAATGATGGTACTCAATTTGAATCTTAGGTTCTTTATCAAAGTATGATTGATGAGAACATAGAGTGCATGGGTTAAGGCCTTTTAAGGGTTTAGAAATTGGAAACATGGAAATTTTAATTCTAGATGAAATTTAAGGAAGACAAGACTTTGTTTCCTTGAAAATTTATTCTAGTGAAACCAAAGGTACTATACCATTATCTCATGGTCAACAAATGCAAAATATTGGAAATTCTGAACAGATTATTGAACTGTCCAGTGCGCTAGACAAATTTCATAATGATTTAACTGCTTCAGGTATTAGTGGAATTTGGAATAGGTATTTCCTTGAATTTTTTATGGGCAAGAGAGATTGGATGTCATTTCATCTACATATAATGCTGAAAGAAATGAGCCTTTGGATAGAAATTTGATCATGTCCTATATTAGAGATGAAAAATATTCTCTTGAGAGAAATGTTCCTTCTTGTGAGTGGATAGATGAAGGCACAAACTTACTGTTTGTTCAATATATAAGAGATGTTGAATCTAGTTTGAAAACAAACAAATGAATAAATTTTGATGATAATTTTGTTAAGTTTAGAGAATAAATCATAGTTTTCATCCCAAGAAGTCATTCTAAAGAGAATGTAAAGGTATCAACATGTGTCTTGTATAGAGACTAGATGGTGAGGCCCCTTCTGTGGGAAAGGGCTTCAAGAACACACTGTGAACAAGTTAAAGTTGAATCTGAAATACATTATGGATTCAAAAGTATAGTACTCTAGAGAGAATTGAATATTAATATGTGAAGATAAAATATGTCTCATTATTATCCAAAGTTTAGGGGTACAAAAGATGCCATAAGTACTTATATGTAATGCAATGGAGCTGAAGGTTAGCATGTGACTGTACAATAGATTATAAGCATATAAATAAAGGGTGGGATAGTGTTATGAAACATTACTTGGTTGGGAAGAATTCCTAATTGATGTCAGAAGCATGGGATATATAGTAGTTGAAGATGACTAGGATATGAATCTAACATAAAAGGGCACGTGGGGCATCAATGTCTCAAGAGTAAGGGGAGTTGAGAGATTAATATGATCTTGCATTTTCCAAGTGGTTCTTAGAGTACTCTTCGAACCCATGACAATGTTGAACTCATTTTGAGATTAATTTTAGTGGTGCGCATTGTTCCTATGGAAGCTTTGGAGGTGGGAGGTGTACCGTACCTATTAGGGTCATTTTTTGCCAGTTGTTGAAAAAGCTGATCCAAACCAATCCCAAGAAAATAATCTCCAAAGTTACCAAGTAATATGGTTGGCCACAACCCTGTGTTGTTATGAAAAATAATTCCACATTCCCCCCACCCAAACCCATCAAATTCTGCATCATTTGGCCATAAGTAAAACTCATAAGATTTAACCCACCAAGATCCATCCAAATTCCTACCCTTCCTCCTCTCCCTCTTTTCTCCTCATCATTGGTATTACTATTGTTGTTATTTTCATCATCGTTCACATATTGGAAGAAAGCAACAAGGGATTCCATCATTTAGGTTATGCCATGATCAACTGCAAGAGTTGTAAAATGACCCCCAGCAAGACTTGGTCTAGCTTGCCATGGTTGGAATCACACTCTCCCTTGCTCCTGCCCCTACGCTCCCCCAGGTGTATACGGGCAGTACCCAACATTTGGTGTTGGTCTCTCTATTTCCTCGACAAAACCTCCATTGCAATAAGGAAAAATGAGGTCCTCCTCCCGCGGATCAATATTGATACTCCTCTAGAACCGATGACACTAGTAACTCATCCCTTCTCTTCTGTATGACATCCTTATTTGTATCCCACCCAATTCCTCCCATCCTCCCCCCCCTACTATTACTCAGAGCATGTAATCCAATAGCATATGCCTGCTAGTGATAGGCATCATCGTGACTCTAGCAAAATGATACGGATTGAAATTCTTTGTTTAGTCTACTACGAATGGACCCAACGCACCTTCATACCTCAAATCTCAAGTCTGATTGTATTTGTTCCCATGTGATCTGCTTCATGAGAAGCACAACCATTTCTTGGCTTTCCAACTAAATGCATGACTACTCGGCTTTAATAAGTCACAATAATAATACTAAAAATAATTCCTTTCTTTATTCCTTTGACGAGTACATACTACATTACATGATGACTCAAATACATTAAATAAAGACCAAACCTAGTTACATTTTCCAAAATCATGGTCTCTGCCCACATACTGTAGTTTTTTGCACATGAAAGTTTCTTTTTCAAAGCTTTTGACACACCATGGATAAGGGAGGATGCCATTTGCAGACAAATTTCAGAAGTTCAATCCTCCCAGTTGAAGTCAACACCAATTTAACTCTACTTTGATACCTAAAGGTTAGCTTTCTACAGAGACATAATTAATTGAAACATAGAAAACTATAATAAAAATCAATTAAATGAAAGAATGCATAACACACTAGTGTTGGGTATTATATACCCTACAAGCACTTCTATTAACTTAACTTGGATTCTATTGATAAAAACTATTTCTTAAGCTTGCCAACTTTCTCGGTCTCATCCTTAGCTCTCTGACATAGATCTTCTTTGGTCTCCAAGCTCACAAATTCCAAACATCTTATTTCTCTAATACTGTTTTGGGAGATAAAGTTAGTAGATCACGAAACAATTTGATGTGTGATTGTGCAAAAATAACCTATAAAGGAACTAGAATAAGAGAGACGAGTGGAAAATCATGTTAGTTATTTGTGCCAAGTGATTCTTTGTTCATCAATTTTCTCAAAAAATGAAAAATTTAAAAAAAAAAATCTCATATTTCAATAAGAATCATTATTTCTAGATACACAAGATCTTTGAATGAGATTTGGCATTTTGGTCCTTAGCTGCAACCCGCTAAGGGAGACTCCAATTACAACCCTCTAAAGGAGATGCACATAACTTTACATATTTTCTCTAATTTATAAAACTTAAGAGTTTCCTCACTTTCGAGATCAAGTATATTTCTCATCAACTCTTTTTTGATGGCACAATTATCCTTGGACAAAATCTGCAAACAAACGCTAAACGTTGTCCTTATAAAAGTAGGATGGAGTTGACTCATAAAAAATGTCACTATCTATGCCTGAAATCATCTCCATTTCTAGGAGAGAACATTGCAAATCTAGGAAATCCATTTAAACAAGGCTCTGAGAGCATTTAGATCTCTAGGAATGCCTATCTGAAACAAAGTAGAAATAATTAGGAAGCGATAGCAGAGAAAAAATGAGTCAAGGAATCAACCCTTACAAAAGAGATGAATATACCAGGGAAGGATGCTCAATATATTGAATGCATCTTTCCTTGGATGCCTTACCTTATGTTGTCAAATCCATGTACCTCTAAATGTGTTCTTCAAGATATAAGAAAGGTTATCATAGAAGATGTCCCCTTTAAACTGGTGTAGAGTTTAACAAGAGGAATTAGTAATCCATAATTTAACAACAACTAAGAATGTTTGGGAGTATAATGGACCATTCAGTATCTAATTGTACATGAGGGTAAAGGCCTGTGTTCTATTGCAGTTGAGGTTAGGAAAACGGTACTTGAAAGTCTGATTTCCCCAAACACCACAAGCTGTGTTGAAGTGTAGTTCAATACTAGATCTTTCAGACACACATTATAATTCTATGTGAGTCCTTCGAAACTAAATTTTGTAGGAGAATGCTTACATGAACATATATTTATGTTAGAGTCTTGGATTTCAATGGTTCATATGATGAGATTCCATCTTGCCACATTCCCATAAAATATCTATTTTCGATTTTCTAATTGATATTGATAGACAATCTTAAGGAAGTAATTCATATTCCACAAAAGGATTATAAAGATGATTGAACCAAGTTGCAAGAAGTCATAGTTCATTCCATTGATCAAAAGAACAACTTATTAAGGAGGCACGAAAAACTTTCATGCTTAGAATTGGTGTGTGGGATCATCTCAGTAGCAAAGGTGCTTGCATTCAATTTATGATATTGGAAAGATGAACTAAAATCAAAGAATTATCACCACTATGTTGCTATCATTTGCTATTGCCATTTCTCATAACTAAATTATATTTCCAAATTCATAACAATATGTTGTTTTGATTTTAATTCTGTGTGCTTCAAAAATTTTGCAAAGAAATATGCATTGATCTAATGACATGTAAAATTTGCCTAAAAATTACCTTAAAATCCCTTAACGGTAGAGAATTAGCATCATTCATCGAAAAATAACTTGATCTATTGATCATGATTGCAACCTATTCATAGTAGTAGTAGTATTCCACAATAATGAAAAATAAGGTGACAAATAAAATTTCCTAAGCTGTAAATAAATTTTCAATGTGGGAACAAGAAAATATTTAAACTAGTCCTTATTTCATGCTTTAGATGGAATTGCTGAATGACCTGAAAATCATACCATTAAAAATGTTTAACTCTATCTAGCTCCAATTGCATGATATAAGTTACAAACCATTAGTCCAAGTCTCCCTCTCTTGCTTCAGGCATAAGAGTATCATCATCATCCTTTACCCTCACAATAGCTAAGTTATTCCCTTAAGCATGATTTCCCTCATCTCGTCTTCTAGAAACAGTCTCTCCATTATTTGCAGGACCAAAGCTTGTTTGAGCTTAAGCTTGCTGAGTTGTTTAAAAGGAAGCCCTACATGGCCCTGCAAGAGAGACCTTGAAGTTCCTTCTTGTCCCTCTACCACTATCATTGATATCCAATTATTCTCATCAACAATCATTTTGAAAATCTAATGGGTTCTCTAGGAGTTGGTGACTGTGGCTCTTCTGTAGCATCCATGTTGGGAGTGTTATGTCTTATTATTGATTCTGGTTGGGTGCCACCTCATCTAATCATTTTATTTTTTAATGGTGCAGATGAGATTTTCTATTGGGATCTCATGGATTTATGAAGATGCTTAAATGGAAGGAAACAATCAAATCTTTTATAAATGTGGAAACAATTGGCACATGATAGTTGATTTAGTTTGTCAATCTGGTCTTGCATCATGGCCTTCTTTGGTCTACACCAAGTCAGCATTTTATGATGCACTATGCAGCACAAGATATTTTTCCTCTCATTAATGGAGATACATATTATGAAATATTTGTTTAGGACTACGGGGATATTCCTCATTGGAGACTATTTCTATCACATGGGATATGACAATTCGGATAAACTTTTTCCTAGAAGCATATAGGTTCGAGGGGAGAACTTAATCAGCTTATTGAAAGCACTTTCAAGTTCCTTCTAGTTAAGAAATGATTAGGAAAGAGATGATCTCAGGGTTGGAGAAAATAGAACCCAAGAGGATCGTCCAGTTTTCTTCAACTATCTTTCATGGTTTATGGTTATTTATTCAAATAAAATAGCCAAGATATTACATGTTTTTCCTATGATCTTTATTCTTCTTGCTCTTGTATTTTCCATGTCTTCAAATTTCATCTGTCTCTCCTGGCTCATAGGACTTTGGTGCATCTTTAAAGGTATGGTGTTTCATGTAGTGGGGTGAATTTTTGCAATAATTTTCCTTGCGGTGTTTACTTTCTTGAGATTTCTAGTGTCAAATTTAGCTATAAAATGGTATGCACATTCTTGCTAGGAAATGCTTATGTTTGTTCTAAGTGATCTTGTTGGATTATTATTGCCAAAGGAAATTTGGAGAGAATCATTAGCTAATAATATGCCTAACATTGATAAGGCTTCTAAGGAGGAATGGGCGAGCCATTCGGGAGTAGTCACCTTTTATGCTACAGTTACCTATCTACTTGTATTCTGGACTTGGTGGAAGCATTTTGACATTTGGTGTGAAGTAATTTTTATTTTAACATGGCCAGTTTTTGCTATCTCCAACAAATTCTTTGGTCGACATTTTCTTAGGTCTCTCATGGATTACATTATTCCACTTTTTTTTCCTATTGTATTTTCTCTCTACTTTGGTGGAGTTTGTTTCCAATTTCTTATTAAAAACATGGGAATGTTTGGTTCTATCCCTGAACCCTATGGATATATTGTTTTAGCTATTTTTTTTGGTTGTGTGACTAGAATTATTGGTTGATGGTTTGTTGGTATTGATCCCCATTGTGCACAATTTGTTATCACATCTTGTACCACTATAGTTGTTTGTACACTCACTTGATCCCCATTTTGGGGAGTTGGTTAAAAATATTGTACCACTATAGTTGCTTGTACAACTGAGTGTTGTTGTAATTCCATTATCTTCTCAATATTTCCCATATAGTGTTTCTACTCCAAAGAGGCTTGTTTTCCAACACATGTTCCAAACTACAGGGAACAACTTCTTAGACTCTTCATACAATTTGGGAATTACAGATGCTAATACATTGCCTTTTATATTGAAAAATGCACCTATGCTATATGATTTTGAGGAGAATAAACTTAATGGGAATACAAAAACATTAGCATTTGATAATTTTAGTGAGGAACTAGTGGTTATTATCGGTGACCCCATTGATGGTAAAGTTATAGGGTTGACAATGGATCCAATTTGCTAATAACAACTAGGAAATGACTAGCTACAATATGATTCTTTCTAGAAAAATGTTTGGTTTCCCTTAGGATGCGAATGATGGTTGGCATAAGGGATTTGATACATCACATTAGGAGGGGGTGCTTTATCCTTTGAAATGTGAATTCATAACTTGTAGGGTTTATAATTTACTTCTGCAAGGTGGGTACAATATTAGGTTGCAGAAATGAAACAAATATTGTGTTGAAGTTTTTAGGTAATAAAAATGTCATTATCCCAATGTGGCCTTTGGATCTAGGGAATTTTATGAGGGATGGTTTACATCATAGTGGATTTCTTTGTGGTATGGCAGAGTGTGACAATGATGCTAGGTTCAATTGTGTTGGAGTATTCTACAAGCATATTTGAGATTCTAATATTGATATGCAGGTTCTAGATTGCTTAATTACATGAGGGAAAATCATATTGATAAGGGAGCACTATAATGTCCCTTTCCAAATCATTACTTATGGTTGAATGACCTAAAAATCAAACCTTTAAAAAAAGCTAAACTCTAGCTAGCTACAATTGTGTGATATAAGTTAAAAACCATCAATCCAAGTCTCCCTCTCTTGCTTCAGACATAAGAGTATCACCATCATCCTTTTCCATCGTAGTAGGTACATTGTTCCCCTTAACATCATTTCCCTCGCACAGTCTACTAGAATCAGTCTATCCATCATTTGTAGGACCGAAACTTGTTTCAACTTGAACTTGCTAAGTTGTTGAAAAAGGAAGCCCTGAATGGCCCTGAAAGAGATACCTCAAAGTTCCTGCTTGTCCCTCTACCATTAGAATTAACATTAGCTACTTTGTGGGAAGGAAATATAATAGCAGCACCACCACCATAAGCTTCTTGTTGATTTGGGGAAATACTACTAGTACTGACCATGGTATTTCCAGAGCTCATTTTACACCCAAATGCTTCATACTACTTTTATTTGATGTTCCCAAAATACCATGTGAAGAAAACTCATCAAGATTTCCACCTTCCCCATCCGATGTGCCACCAGAATTTTAAACCCAATGAGAGATTTTCCCACGGGAGAGAGCCTACTCATACTCCACAAAATCTATGGGCATATCATATAGACAAACTTGACAAGAATTATGTT
>APFE030221072.1:0-15006 GCA_000404065.3 Pinus taeda
TTGGTCCATGGTATTGGATGCTTCAGCATGTATAAATATGTATTGTAACATTGAAAGGAACATAATGAAAAATCAAGCTGGTAGTCCCAATTTTGGGATCCAGTGGAAAATCTCTGTGCATATGTGTTTTATGTGTTATGCTCTGGCATTATTTATTTTCTTTGTTTTAGAATTCGTATGCAGGTAATTTCTGTATAGGGTTAAAACCTACATTCACAAGTTTTCATACTTTATGTTCTTGTCCTTTCACAGCAAATCCTTCAGGCTGGGACATAAAATCATTTTCTTTTAGATCTCCATTCAAGAAAGTGGTTTTTACATCCATTTGATGGACTTTCCAACCGTTCTGAGCTGCTAGTGAAAAGAGTGTCTAGATGGTATCCCATTTTGCTGTGGGGGCAAAAGTCTCCTCATAATCGACCCCTTCCTTCTGTGTAAAATATTTTTCCACAAGCCTAGCTTTGTGCTTGTCAAGTGAGCCATCAGCTTTATACTTGTTTTTGTAGACCCACTTACAGCCAATTGGTTTGGTTCCTAATGGAGGATCAACCAGCTTCCAAGTGTCGTTCTTTATGAGGGCATCATACTCCTTTTGCACTGCTTCTTTCCATTCATCATGAGAAGAAACTTCTTTGAAGGAAGTTGGTTCCAAATATGTAGACAAGTTCAATTCACAATCATAAGAAACATCCATATAAACAGGTGAATTAGAGTCATCTACATCACCTCCATTTTGCCGGTTTGAATTTCTGGTTCCTGTCTTTCCAACTTCATCGGGATGAACACTTTCAAGTGTCTTTGTCAGCCACTTTGGGGGGGCTTTCTGAGATGGTCTAGGCTGCTCTGTTGAATGAGTTGGGACTGAATCAAGATTGAGTCTCCCAATTCTATCAATTACATCACTTAAAGCATAGTCTGTTGTTGGAGTTTCATGCGGGGGAGAGTGTTTCAGAAGAAGATTCCAGATGTTGATCTAGTATAGGAATCCCCCCTTCAAGATGTGGAATCTGATTATCAAATTCTTGAAATGATTCTGCTTTTGTGAATCTATCCAAGCGATCAAGTTTCCGCTCAACAGCATTGTCAGTTTTGGATGATTCAAGAAAAATTACATCTCTAGATACAACAAACTTTTTATTTACTTCATCATAGAGGCGGTATGGTTTGGAGGTGTTTGAGTACCCCAGGAAGATACACTTACGACTTCTAGCACCAAGCTTTTTTCTATGTACCTTTGGTATCAAAGCATAACAGGTGGAACCAAAGACCTTGAGATGTTTTACCGAAGGAACATGTCCATACCACAATTCATAAGGAGTCTTGTTTCTTATAGCATTAGATGGACATCTATTCTTTATATATGCAGCACATAGAACAGCATCAGCCTAAAACATTATCTTTACATTTTTGAAGAAAAGCATGGATCGTACCATATTCAAGATTATTCTATTCATTCTTTTAGCTACACCATTCTGTTGGGGATTATAGGCACAGTTGTTTGATGTTTGATCCCATGTTGGCAAAGATAGTTTTCAAATTCATTTGATGTGTATTCTTTTCCATTATCAGTGTGAATAGACCCAATATGAGATTTTGCATCATTTTCAATACATTTATGAAAATTCTTGAATGTTTGAAAAGCATCAGATTTGTTCTTCAATAAATAAACCCAACACATTCTACTTTAGTCATCAATAAATGTCATGATATATTTATTTCCATTTGCAGAAGGAACAGGCATTGGACCACATAAATCTGAATGAATAAATTCAAGCTTCCTATGTGCTCTTGAATGTGAATCATGAAAAGACTATTTGCTATGCTTTCCTAGAATGCAAGCATCACATTGCTTAAGTTTCCTAGGAATTGTAGGCAAACCAGCAACACCATTTTTCTTCAATAAGTGGAGACTTTCATAGTTCAAATGTCCAAATCTAGCATGCCATAATAAACTTGATGGAAGTGTACCTTCTTCATGATGAGAATTGTATGAGAAATTTTGTGCATGCACAGAGGTTCCTTGCATTTTGAGAAGACTTTCTTCTTCTATTCCCCTCATGACAAGTGAGTGGTCAGATGCTTTTCTTACCTCAAGCTTGCCATCAAACATATGAATGGAGTGAGCTTATTGGTGGATGTGGACCAAGGACACCAAGTTTCTCTTGAGCTGTGGGAGATATAGAACATGATCCAGAAGAAAGTATGGAAGACCAAGCAGTTTAAGCCTGATTGTGCCAAGCCCCGATGGTTTCATTTTTGATTGATCTGCAAAGTATACTGCTGCATCAACATTGTCAGTGAAATATTCAAAAAAATCTTTTCTATGAGTCATGTGGCAGGTTGCTCCTAAATCAAGCAACCAATCATTTTTCCATGAAGCAAGTGAAGCATTAAACAAATCTTCATTTACTCAAATGTTACATTGTGCCTCAACATAGTGAGAGGATTCAGGTGCTTTATCTTTGTCTATATCATCAGTTTTACCTTTCTGTTGGTTTCTTTTCTGCTCAATTTTATCCCATGGTAGCTTGCATGTAGAGGCATCATGTGATCCATTTCTTTTGCAGCGAATGCAGTGCAAATCTACCTTTTCTCCTTGAGAATGTCTCCCCCCCTACCTTTGAAATATCTTCCTCTTCCTCTTCGTCCACCTCTTCCTCTTGTAGAATCTTTAGTAGGATGCTTTTCTTTATGAGCAAGGCACACAGTCTCTTCAGAAGATTCAGGGGCTGTCTTCTTTCCAAAATCTTTCTCTCTTTCAGCAAATTTTTTCACAAGAGAGTCAAAGGTTATATCTTTGAGATTTATATTTACTTGCAATGACTCAAGATAATTGGAGTAAGTAGGATAAAGTGCCTTGAGAAAATCGATAAGAGGAATATCCAATTCAACCTTAGTAGATTTGATAGCATGCATTATAGACTTTACTTTAGATGCAAGAGCAAGACGATCATTATTTTGCAGTTCAAGAGTCAAGAGTTTAATCATGAGTTGGAAAAATTCAAGTGCAGAATGTGAGTCATAAATTTCTTTCAGCTTTTGTAAGGCTTCAAAGGCAATTGAATATGACAAAATATGGCGAATCACCTCTTCATTTACATATGTTTCAATTAATTCATAAGCTTTGTTGTTCTTGTTTTCCCAAATGACGAACTCCTTGTCTGAGGTAGGTTGTACTAGATCATTGTCTCCATCTCCGACACACACTCCTTTCCACAACTCATTGAAAATGAGGGTGTGTTTTATCATCTGGGACCATTCAGGATAGTTCTCCTTGCTAGTGAGAACTATTCCCACCATAGATATGATTGAATGCATACTATAGAAAATAAAATTTTGGCTGCAAAACTTTTACTCTTAATGGAAAAAAATATAGTTCTAATATAATGGGACAGCAGATTCAAATATCAATTTGCATGCTTCTGCTCAATGGTAGAGCACAAAATATGGCAATATAAAATACCCTCAACAACACTGCGTTCACCAAAGAAAAACTGAAGAATGTAGTCCAGACGATTTTGGACTCTCAGATATTGTGTCATACAAAGAATTATTTAGAATAATTTGAGACAGATGTATCTCTGATTTTAAGCCACATGAAATATGTCACAAAACTACAAAAAAAACTTAAGAGCTTCTCCAAATTTAATTTCCAGAGAACTAAGAGATCCTCCAGAATGGCATTCAGAGGATACTATCTTTTCATTTTGTAAACCAAGAAACAAAAATCCTTTTTACGATGCACATCACCCATAGTTCTTATCCAATTCCCAGCAATGGCAGTCATACAATATATATCAATCTGTAGTTAATACACTATATGCACAAGGTTATTGCAACTACAATCAGAAGACATACCCTCCAGGATAGAAGGCAAGAAGGAAGTTATAATGTGGCAGGACAAATCCAGTAAGGAGTATATAATAGGTGCAACTGCACGTTGTAGAGCTTATGCCTTAATTTTTATCTCTGTCCAATGGTCTCGGCTCGGTGAGAACACTACACCCTCACTTGAAAGATATTGTAAGATTACATTCAACATCAAGTGCGGTTGGTAAAGGCATTGCCATGAACAGCAACGGGAAGGTGGAAGAACAAACAGTGGGTGAAAATCTGGTAAGGAGTATATAACAGGCGAGCGACTATTCGAATCCTCCCGGACGAGTAGTTTAATAGTTTAAAGGTTATATATTTGTGCATGCACTAAAGACAACAGTGCCCGTTTGGACTCAAATACAAAGTTAAACTATTTAAGCAATCAAACAAATCAGATAATCGTTGTAATGTTATCCTTCGATTGTCATAAATTGATACAATCCGCAATATCCAACAGCTTCATAAGATTTTGTCAGTTGAATGTCAGGTGACCAACGTTTAGCAGAATGTCCAACGCATGTTAGGTGAATGTCAGGCAACGGTTTAATGCTAAGCGTAGGTTTTATAAATGGAATATGGTAGAACAGCAAACATTCATGGACAAAGACCTTCTAGCTGAAAGAGAGCCCAGGTAAAAGGAATATGACAAACAGACAGAGGAGTTACAAGGAGCATGAGAGCTAAAAAAGGAGCTGGCTCTGATACCATGTCAAGCCAGGCAGTAACTCCATTAGGCAGAAAAATTGATTCGTATGTTCATTCAATCAGGTAGGTCTATTATATACATGAGGGAGAGACTGTTCAGTTCATCTCCTGATGACTGTTCACATTTCTCATTTATTTATTTACATATATTTACCCAATCACAAGGATTAGGTGTCAATAGTGCTCGTGGGGAATGCTAATCAGTGCATATGACCTATACATGTAACCTAAATCCTACGTCCAACATGGTCCTATATATTTCATGGTATGTTTTCATTGAACACTTTTCAATTAGAGATGTGATGTAGAAATGTGGCATGAGGGAAAATCCAAGTCAAAAAATATTTTATTTTATGAAAATAAGAAGCAACCTCTCTTTCTCATGAAGTAATTCAGGATCCCTCATCTTCACTAACACAATCAAAGCCCCATAAATGCTTCTAATGTGCAAGAAAAATAAAATTAATCAAATAGAGGGTAAAGGATTCAGAAAGGATTCCTGCACAGAGAGGTGATGTAGGCAACTACAACAGGGTACTGAACAGGCTTGCTAGTAGTGAAGAAATGCTTGTGATTTCTTAAGTGACTCTGTCTAGGTAATGAATAGGCCTATTGGAAGTGGAGCAACACCAAAAACCTATTTTAAAATTCCATATATAATAATCCCTTTGTTGTGTTCTTTGCATCATCATCAAATGTATGCATGTTTGAGATTTTGTTTTAGTTTGTAAGGACTGACAAGACCTAATTGAGGAAAGAGGTAAAAGGCATATATATAAAAGGTTAGGTAATTCAAGAGTACCCATAGTGTTTGTTTAATACTTCCCTGCATCATTCACAAGACACTATCTATTACAAGGATGTAGGCAAAGATATTAGATCCTTCCTGTGGTTCGCCAATAGTTGTAGATCATACAACACCCACCTAAAATTTTGGCCTAACACCAAAGTTTGGGTCCCACATCACTTGTTTAAGGTGCCTGGGATTATGCTTATGTTCATGTTTTGAATTACTCAATCTCCTAATGAGTCAGTGGTCACAAAACCCTATTCAAGACTTGTACTTACATTATGCATGCTATCCCTTATAACCTACCTTGGATCTCGATCACACTTATATTTGTTGTTTAGGGGAGTATCCTATATAGACAAATTCACCTTGCATTGACCTTCATTTGTTTGAGTGTATCAAGGTGTAGTTAATTGTCATCTTGTTTAGGCACCATTAAAGTCATATACTAGCATGATTCCATTTTATATCATTATCATTTGTTATGTCTTTGGATGTTAGATTGATACAATACTTTTATTCGTGCATGCAAGGTTGGTTCTTATAAGTGTTATGTTGCATACCCTATTTTCAAAAGAGGCATTTGAAACATGTTGAGCAATTCCAGTGACATAGGAAATATAGGAGCCTCTTTTAAGCTTTGTAAATTCACTTAGACCGTACTTCCAATAGTCCTTAAATAGATGTAAATATTTTTTTTCCCATAATATTACCATTTATGTTATGTTGTGGCATGCAAGGAACTCTTTCAACTCATCTCATCTAACAAAGTCTTTGAAGGCCATTTAAAATCATTAAAAAAATCACTCAAAACCCACATCAAAGGGAGGTCATTGAAGTTTGAATCAGGCCATCAAATAAGAAAGATCAACATTGACGAGAGGACATGTATACACTTGACATATTTTTCAAAAGTGCACACATGCTACAGGAGATAAAGAATCATCCTTATAAATTTAGAAAAATATTGAAAGTGAAGGGTGAATAGTGTAGGGGAGGATCCAACAAGAAGATAGCACTCAAGCACCAATTTTAGAGAAAGAACACACTATATAATATGTTTAAGAGACATTGGAGATCATTTAAGAAAACATTGAGAAACAAAATATGGAAGTGACATGATGTGGGAACTGAGTAACCATATGGAGCGATGATATAGAAATAAAACATGTACATCGGATATATTTAATACATCATCCTAGCCTTATCAACACTGCATTTCAGCACAATTGCAAGCATTGTAAATATTGAGATATGAAGACCTGATCGGATTAAAACCATATAGAAACAATTTCAAAAAGAAATAATCACCACAAAAGAAAATGGAATCAAGCCAACACCATGTAGAAAGATGAGTCTTAGTTTCTTATGAGTCATTGGTGGTCTTCAGGCACTCAAAAACTCCATCTAGATTAGGTCTTATCTAGTAAAAAGGTTAGCATGTTAAACATCACATTGTAGTGAAGCATAATTTATACAATTCAGTGAAACTTTCACTACATAAGGTTATAGACATATATTGTTTGATGTGGAATGAGCACACTAGGATTCAAGGGCCATAGACCCAATGGAAAAAATTATGTTGGCTTTTGTATGGCCTGGCAGAAACATAGCTTAATTTTCATTTGTAAATGAGACCTATTTAGTGAATGAGGAATGCAACTAGGCCATCTCTTTAACCCTACAGGTTGCAAAATTTCAAGTGTGAGCCTCAACAATGCAACCAAAAAAAGTGACCTGCACTACATTGCAACTATGTGACATATCTAGCATCTTGAAATTACGACCTTCCCTAGATTTAAAAAATAGGACCAATCTTGAAGGGCAACTCACATATGGAAATTCCACCTCTCCTAATGCTTGGACCTGCGATATATACAATGGAATAGTTTTTTCACATGGTATATCAAGAAGAATTTGATGATATAGTGGCACGGTGCTTGTTGTAAATGGGCTATCTTCCATCTGGCTAGCTCTCCACACTTTCACGACATGGTGAAATAAATTGCAACATTTGGACCGGGATATGGAGCTCCTTTGACTAAAAACTATAAATTACATTGTTGGGTAAGGAGAGGGGAATTATATCTATGTAGAATAAGATCACTAAATCAATCCTCTACCCTTACCTTTGGAGGAAATAATGTTATAGGGACAAAGGTGATGGAACTATCTCTGATATGGCAAAGGAAATTGTGATGAATGGACCATATTTATCAAACAGTGTGATAAAGGAATCT
This sequence comes from Pinus taeda, assembly GCA_000404065.3. Taxonomy (NCBI): domain Eukaryota; kingdom Viridiplantae; phylum Streptophyta; class Pinopsida; order Pinales; family Pinaceae; genus Pinus; species Pinus taeda. Next base: position 7,612 of record APFE030221072.1, read on the forward strand.
ATATAAAATGGTGGCAATTTTAATTTCAATGCTACCAATATGTGAGGAGCACAAGCCATAATATGTTGGTCACAACAAGGAACTGTGCTCTACATTCGTCGCATGCAATGGAGCCATGGAAGTTTCAAGTCAAATCTCCAGTAAGCATCACACAACTCTATGCTGCAACCTCTCCTCAAATCGTAATTTTCATCTGCGACCTTCCACAGGTCGCAATTCCAAGTTGTGATCTCTCTATAGCACAAAAATCCTTTATGTCAATGAGGGTCCTCCAATGGTGCTTGAAACTATTTCAAATATTAGCTAAATACACCATCCCTCAAAGTTGAATGGAACTATAGCTACTACTCCAAATTCTTCTTCATAAACAATATTCAACATGCTCCTCAGTAGTTCATCCTTTCAACAACACATGTACTTCAGGTGAAGCTACAAGAGATAATTGAAGACATAATACAATCCATGAGGAGAAATATTAGTATAGGTAAATATAATAGAAACAAAAGAAATAGATCCAATAAATCAACAATTTTGTCAATGGAAAACAATGGTCAAGTTACTCGGCTTTCCAATCTCCCCTAGCATCAAAACTCCATTGTACTTTTTTTATTACAATTATTATTTTCGGATAATTATAAAATTGGTAAAATGGTTAAGGCCATTAAAGTAGGGAAACAAAATGGGGATGATGACAAAAAGAAGAACTCTCTTCCTGATGAGAAATATGGTTATCCAAAAGCATATTCAAGGAAATTGATGTCTTGCATTGAATTTCTAGATCCCAAAACTGGTGAAACTATATGCCTCTTGGAACTACAAGATAATGAAGTTGCGTTTCTAACTTTTTCTGTTATTTTTCATGACAAATAATGCGAAACAATGTGGCCATTGGAAATGCAAAGGATTTAGAATTTTGGTTGAAGAGGCTTTGTTCAAAAGGTTTTATTCATAAGTCTATGGATAATGGAAAATCATTGGATATTTTGCATAAAAAATCAGTTGATGGAGTACCTCTTGTATTATGTCCTACACCCCGCATGGGATATACATACCTTGATAAAATTACACCATAGAAAGGACCATACAGGGGTCCAAATTGATATCTTGCTTTCAGTTAATTTGTCAAAGTTTCTAAAATTATTATTTGAATGAAAATTCATGTAACCATTGTAATTTGCTTTTAGGAAAAAGAGAAGGAATGAGAGTGTTGACCTAGGTTAAGAAGTCTAGGGTTTCCTACAGAGGTTTCTCAACTAGGGTTTCAACAAGCAGGTGAATTGGCTCCATGTAGTAGCCTGAGGCACTATGTCAACCTTAATGGTAGGTGCAATAGTAGAAAAATATACATTTAATATAACAAATGAGCATTGACACCCTATTCATCAGCTCGTGCAAGTCACCTTATCATTGCAACAACATTGGCAACAAGCATTCTAAGGTTTCCAAAACCATCTTTATACTCCTCATAATTCCTCCTCTCATAGTGTGAATATTTGTTATCATAAAGTTTGCAGTGATGTAAATATCAATTGAGCATATATATAATATCCATTAGACAGTAGAGAACCATGACGAAGTTCAAGAGTCATGAGGGTAGATAAAAGGTCACAGGAGAAGGTGAAATGTCACCCTCCCCATTTCTATAAGTATACCCTCATTCCTCATTTGTAAAGGGACTTTTAGCACTTTAGATAGGACTAGCATTAGATAGTTGATTTGTGCTTAAGGAGCTAGAGGCAGTCATCTCTTAGCATATAGTAGGGTGATTTGTGGTGAGGATAAGGGTTTTCTTTAGTAAATGGTATGAGAAACCCATGTTCCATTGTTTGGATTCTATGTACTTGAATCTGCAGCATTGATAATAAGAAGTTCTTCCCTTTTGGCATTGATTCTCATGCATCTTTATGGTTCTTGTATTGGCTATCATGTATTCCCACTGTGTTTGTATGTGTTATTTCATGTGTTGATATATTAATGAACTAATTATTGGCTTATTTCTTGCATGTTTTCTTTGAGTCCATGCTTTCTTATTCCACACCATGTCGGTAACTTATTGTGAATTGATTTGCACTTAACCTCTAACATCTTCTTATTCATGTATGTCTGAGATGGTTTTAGCTCACTAACTCATATGTGGCATGCTTGGTCTTATTTTTTTATTGTTACATTCTTGTATCTTGCCCTGCAGGTTGTAATCTTGGGTTTATCTCATCCCTATTCTCCATGCATTTCATTATCTCCCTCATCTTAACATCTCCTCATTTGACAGTCAGGAGTGAAACCAACATAATGGTTTTTGGGCCTACATATCAAATGGGGCTCCTATCCCAAACGATGTGAGGTCTAATTGGGACTTCACACCGAGGATACTCACTAGTTGTTGGTGGTACATTCTAGCCCGTCAACACTTCCTTATTTGCATTTGTCTTCATTTTTGTTCCTTCCTTATTTGCATTCATCTTAATTTCTATTCCTTTTGTCCTATTTTATATTCCTTTCTTATTTTCATTCTTCTTCCTTTCCATTTCTCTTTTAAGTTTTTCTTGAGAACCTAAGAAATCCTCCTTTTTCAATATACTACCATGCATTTCATTAACTCTCTTATCTAATTGAGATAACATAAATTCTAAGCCTTCACTTTTTTCACAATTTAGGGACAAGCCTTCATTATATTTAATTGGTGTAGTAGATTTTGTTGGAGGCATGTTAGGAAATAATAGTAATCCTCCTCTTTATTACAAAAAAAGAGGGGATCTTCTAATAAACAGTAAGTTCAATAGTAAGTTATCTACCTTAATTTGGAGAATATCATAATGGTTGAAGATTTATTGATATATCTCCTAGATTTGAGGCCTTCTAGGCCTAAAAATCTATTCTTGTATACTCTAATATGTAGTTTATGAAATTCTACATGTGTGAATTGAATCTAATGTCCCAACTAAAATTTATAGTAACTTTCCCAAAACTTTCTTTTTTTACTCTTCCCACAAGAAAACTTGTATAACATTCCATGTATCTAATTCTTGAAATATAATTCTCACACATGTACTTGAGGTAATTCTACATTTATCATAAAATTCCTTAATATTTTAGAGTCTCAAAATTTCTAGACAATAAGATATAACCAAAACACCAAGATGGCACGTTTAAAAAAACATTCACAATTATTCACAAACCCTAACTTCCATAGGGTATAACTCCAAAATTATAGCGAACCAAATTCTGAAAAATGGAACTAAATATTCTTTGATATTCCTCAATATGGTCCAAGTTTCACTTCATGAAACCTTATAGGAAAAAAAAACTATATCAAAAATTTCAAACTAAATTGTTTGAAACTACATTCTGGAGCATACAAAAACCCTAAATTCCTTGGAGAATATCCCCCAAAAATTGTGAACAAAGACATGAAACTTGGATCAAATATTCACCATGATGTCTCCTTACTGTGGGTGAAGTTTCATGTTATAAAGCCTTACAAGAAAAAAATTATAGTGAAAATGTCAAACTGGCCTATTTGAGACGGAATTTGGGAGCATTCAGAAACCCTAAATTCCTTTGATCATATCTCTAAAAATATAGAGAACCAAGCTCTAAAACTTGAACCAAAAAAAATTCATAGTGTTTTCTCAATCTTCTCTAGGTTTCACCATCTTAAAACTTGAAGAGAAAAAGTTTTAGAGGAAATGCCACAATGGCTTGTTTGAAGCAACAAAACCCTAGGATCAAGAGCATTGATACCAAATGTTATGCTAATTGTGCCTTAATATTTATAAGTAACCAATAATTATAGTCCACTTCGAGGGGGAGACCTCCTTATACAATAACTACAATGAACAAGACAATATTTGAGTATCCTAAGACTAGGTCTCTTTAGTATATATATGAGAGACAAGGGATAGAATTATAATAAAATGGGACCATGAGGGGTTCTAGCCTACATAACAATAAAATAATATAAATGTAATCACTCAATATATATGGATTAATAAGGGGTTTTTTGGTTAACACATGTTTTATATAGGGCTTAACAATGTTGTTCTAAACAACCTATCAACAATAGACTCTTTTAAAGAATGCATTGAAATTGGGGATGGCCATCTACACTAACCTATTTAATATAGAGACAATTTCAAAATAAACCAAATACATAGCATATTTTTTACATAATGCCCAAGCATAAACAAATATGTCAAAACAAAAGGAAAAGGCATTGTCCATAAAAGAAATATGTTATAGGTTAATCAATCAACAATAGTAAAAATTAATACCTAATGGAATAGTTAGAATATATGTCCTCAAAGTCATGAATGTGATGATATTCTCAAGGAATAACTCTCTATAATATTTAAGAGACATTACAACTAGAAAAATGCTTCATATAGGGCGTTTGTGATCACTCTATGGAATGATTTCAAAAAATATGTTAATGAATGTGGTGACTATGAAAGGATGGGGAGATCAGTACCAACTATGGCATGCCACTAAACCTAATTCTACATAAACTCCCCTTTGAATGTAAGAAAATGATTTTGTGGGACCATACCCCATAGTTGGAAGAAGGATGGAACCAAAATACATATTCATTGTAATAAAGTATTTTACAAAATAGGTTGAAGTGTATCTCAACACAATATTTACAACACCTGCATCGACCAAATTTATATACAAGAATCATTACTAGGTTTATATAACCATTGGTGAATTGGTAAGTGACTAGGAATTCACTTCAAGAATATAAAAATAAAATTATTATAAACATGGTTTATTTTACAACATTGAATAAGTTCCCCTCACCACCCACAAGCTAATGGAGAAGAAAAAAATATTCATAAAACATTAGTGAAAGAGTTTAATAAAAAATTGTAATGTGGATAGAGATATGATCTATGATCCTAAGGTCTATGACCAAAATGATTTACCAATATAGATCCTAAAATGAATAAAAAAATTATTATAAAACATTATCTATATTTACCTATAGTGAACATAACTTTGTATAAAATGTGTGCTAACAAAACTATTACTCTATCACTTAAACATACAAAAGATAAGAGAAACCCTAGAGAAACCCATATGGAAAAACTCTATCTTTGAAATGGATATGTTTAACACATATTCACATATAGTGCTGCTATAGTTTCAAGACTCTATGGCTTACAAAATCTTAAATAAAATATGAAAAATATAATCCTCCATAAAGTACTTCAACTTCTATGTGATTGTTCTCTTTATCTTCTACAAAGTGTGCATAATGATGATGACTTGACCAATGGTTATCTTATTTTTTCTTTATGTTAAGCCCTACATAATCCTCTTGTTAACCTTAAAACCCCTTATTAATCCCTATATATTGAGTTATTATAATTCTATTGTTATATTTTTATGTAGGCTAGAACTTTTCGTTGCACTATTTTATTATAATTTTACCTTTTGTCTCATGTATATATACTAAGGAGGCCTAGTCTTAGGATCATAAAATCTTATATTATACTTGTATTCATTGTAAAAAAAGGTTTCCCCTTCAAAGTGGACTATAATTATTGGTTTCTTATCATTTTTAAAGTGCAAGGTTCATCACATTTGGTATCAGAGGATGAGGACCTAGGATTTTGCTACTTTATTAAGGTCATCTTGGTATTTTTGCTATAATTTCTTTTGGGATGTTTTAGATGGTGAAATTTTGAGCAAATTTAGGTGATACCTTGGGGACATCTAGTTAAAATTTCAACTTCTAGTTCACTACAATTTTGAAGATATACATTTTGGAAGTTAGCGTTTTTGATTGGTTGTAAAATCTATTCCAAACAAGTCATCTCATAATTTTCACTACAAAATTTTTTCAAGAAGTTTCAAAGCATGAAATTTTGCTAAGATAGTGAATAAATATGAAGTTATATCTAGGAAAATTTTTAGATTTGGTTTCATTGTATTTTCATAGATATACCTCGAGGAAGTTAATCTTTGGGAATGGTCTTGAAATCAATTTCAAGCAAAGTGATCATGAAATATTTGGTATAATTTTTTTAGGGACACTTCAAATTGTGAATTTTTTAGAGATTTGAAGAGACATAATAAAGTACCTTATGTAAAAAAATTAAAATTATATTTGAAGAATTGGACACATGGAACACTATATATATTTACCCTTGGGAAGAGGCCAAAAAATAGCAAGTTTTGTGAAATTTACCATAACTTTCACTTGGCACATCAAATTCTAGTCACGCCTATGGAATTGCACAAAATACATATCATAGTATAAAAGGAAAAAAATTGTCTACATAATGGATAAAATCTCAAATTTAATCAAGAGAAAGGTTATTTATTCAAATATTCTCCAACTTAAGGTTTTAAAGTTAACTTAAAAGTGACATAAATTTTTATTAGAAGATACATTTTCTTGGGTGATTGAAAGTTGCGATAAATAGGAGTAATATTCTTATTTTCTCACATGGATCCAAATAAATATCCAAAATATACTATGCCAATTAAACCTCGTAAAGGCTCATCCATGACTCATGAAGAAATAGAAGATATCCATTACGAAGAAACCAAGTTGGAATATTAGTTGTCACAAATGCAAGGATCAATGTGAAGAATGTGGAAAAAAAAGAGGGAAGAAACCAAGGAATAAATACAAAAATATTTTAGGAAAGAAATAAAAAAAAAGTATGTGTTTGAAAAAAGGAAAGAAATGCAAAGTTCCATGACTAAAAATAAAGAAGAAATAAAAAATATATTATTCTAGAATCTCCCTAAAAGGAATATGGAGATCTAAGTAAAACATGAACATAAGGAGAAGTCAAGTGTTGAGACTCAATAAAAAGTGGGGACTATTTTATCATGATTCAAGAACAAAAATATTGGTTCACGGAACCATAATTAGGACCTCTCAATCCAAGATCCACATTGTTAAGGATTAAAATTAACACCAGGGAACTACTACACTGTCAAAATCAATATGAGAAAGTTTGATGGTAACGATCTTATAACATGGTTATTCCATATGGAGAAATACTTTGATCTACACCAAGTGGCATCCTTATAAAAGGTAAATATTGCATCCATGTTTTTAAAACAAGGTCAACATATATGATATCAATGGATTTTTTAAGGGAAAAAGAATTCTATTGCATCTTGGTCCCTTTTTACAAAGGAATTAATAGAAAATTATGGGGATATTAAGAACAATACATTATTTAGTCAATAGGTAAATCTTTAACAAAAAGGACTAGTTGTTGGATAGGTAAATCCCCTCTGCGGACAGAGGCGATCCCACTAGCCCAAATGGGGTCTAGCAACAATCGCACAACGCTAACACGCAGGTTCCTAATTGCAAATCAAAGATCGATGATGAGGGCCTACCTGAATTCCAACGCTAGTACTTGTAGAAGA
>APFE030221086.1:0-26551 GCA_000404065.3 Pinus taeda
CATGGCCTAGGGCAACCCCTCCTTCCAGACCTGGTCCAAAATTTAAAAAACAGTGTTTTATCCCTTATACGCGACATTGCCCTGAGTTAAACATGTGTATACGTGGGTAGGCATATACCAAACCCGCGTATATGTATTAAAACACTTAAAAAAATATAAAACTCCTTAATTTCGGGCAGAGATCGCGGGTTTTACCTGCTGATCACCTGTTAGTGCCTGTGGCCCAACAACTCCCAACTAAAAAACTACTTTGGGAGAGGTATAAAAAGACCTCAAAGGGAAGGCCTAAGAGAGGAGAGAAGAGAGAGAAAGGTTATTATGCTGAGATTTTTCCCCTGACCAAGTCTGAAGACCCTTGTGCCTTTTGCACTTCCCCATTTGTACAAGAAACCCTTGTTTCCTTATGTGTTGATGTTCATCCACTACTTATGACATCATGGAGTAAGTCACGAAAGGAGTTTGCTAAAGGCTTGAGGTTGGACGGATCCGAAAGGAAGCTTTGCTTGGAGCCTGCAAAAGGTGACTCAGGTGAAATTATTCCTTTTCTGCACTTTATTTGTCTATAATAAAAGAAACACATCTTGGTTCCTGATATAAATCTTCTTTATGTTTATGATATTCATGTTGGAATTCATATGTGAATGGTTGTTTAAATTTCATAACTAACTACCTTTCTTTATAACATGAAGATGGTTTCTTTATAAGTTTTTGTCCATATACTGCTGTGTTCTTTGGAATTGGTTGTTTTGCAGGACAAAGGAGCAAAAGGAACTTGAAGAAGGGTTTGGACCCTAAAGGACCTTCTCAAACATAGGACCTAAGGTACGCCCCCTCTTATTATAGAATTCACTTATAATAGCATAATGGCTGTGTGAATGTGTGTTTCTCTGCATAGACAACTTTCAGTCTGTTAGGATTTCAACCCAAAAGCCCTAGGGGAACATTTCCCTCAACAGAATTGGCGACTCTACTGGGGACAACACTCTTGTTGTTCCTAGTTTAGGTGTTTTCAAGCAAATCAGGGCTCAGCTACCTGTTTGCTTGCTGTTGCTATGTGGTCTATTCTTGAATTCTAAGTTTTGCCAGTTTCTTCAGTTTGTTTTTTATTTTCCTTGAAATATTTTATATACATTGTTTTTCTTAGTTATAGAAGTGTATATACGCATGTTTCCTTAAGTTAACCCGCGTATATGCAGGTTTCCTTAGGATCAGTCGCGTATACACGCAATCTGTACATAAGTACAGTCGCGTATATCTTGCAATTTTCAAGATTTGTAAATCTTTTTGTCTCTGAAGGTCTGTCTGGTGGTTTGATTCAGTCTGAAACAGTCATTTTCCAGTATCAGTTGTTTGTTTTACAACAAGCATCTTGTTCCAAATTCTCTCTGATTGTAAGGGGTATTGGTCTTGTTTTTGTTGTTGCAAGCGTCATCGTTTTTTGCTGAAGCACACAAGATTTCTTGCTAGAATCTTGGCTGCTCTGATTCATCAGGGCAGAAAGATTGGTCTCAATCTTTGTGTTAAATCTTGCTTTTGGTGACTTTTTGTTTGCTTGACAAAATCGCTTTTTGTGACCATCCACTTCTTTGTTTCATGAAAGTTGTTGATTAATACTTTCTTGAAATTTGTCTTTTTAATCTTTTTGGTCTTTGTGGCCAAAGTTTTCATTGCTACTTTTGATTGTTAAAAGCATCTTTAAACACATTTATGTTTGTTGAGTTTTCATCCATTGTGTGGTGTCAACTTGCAAAAGTGTTTGTTGCCTATTCTTCAATCACAAAGTTTCAGTCTTGTTGAGAGCATTTTTGAAAAAACTCTTTTGTTGTTGCTTTGAAGAAAACTTTTTGAAAAACTTCGTTTTGCTTTCTTGAACTTGGTTTTCATTTCGTTTCCTTTTAGTGAATGAAAGTGCTTTATGTTTGTCTTGAAATTGTTTTTAGTGTTTAGACGAAATGAATGGTAGCATCTCATATTCCATCTGACATTTTAAGTGGCAAATAAAATTGATAAGCAAGCAACTTTCATTCTTATTTTAGAGTTGTTTTGAATCTTGCATCAACACATATATTGTTGCATTAGGATAGATTTTCTATCTTAGGCATACATAGCTTTGTTAACTTTTGTGAGTGTGAACATGAAATTACGAAAAGAAAAGAAAATTTGTTTTATTAGAAGTTCTTTGACCCTGTAGAAATTGCTTTTCATCGAAAAACGAAAACAAGTGCATGTGCATGTAGTTAGGTTTTTATTAATTTCTTTTGCGTCAAAAACACCACTAGTTTCACTTCTGTTATCCCGTGACTTAAAGAACATCCTATTTTAAAATCAAGCACTAACTAAAATTCACTAATTTTTTTTTTAAGTTAGATACACCAACAAGTTTTAGGATTTTAGGGCCTTGGATTAGGCGAGTGGAGAGTTAACTCTCCAAGGCCATTTAAACGTCAAACATAAGAGTCTGAATAGCGAGTGAAAATCCAATAGCGTTAGGAATACCAGGAAAGCTCCGGATCTGGGAGTTAAGCACGAGGGTCTGTGAAGACAGGGAAGAGAGATACCCCCTCTCCTACTTGTCCAAACTTACCTCACGACTGTTCCACCTAGATTCTGCAACGAGTTGGTATGCATAGTTGCTACTCCTAGGGATCTACACAGGTGGCTGTGGATGGGAATCCCGTGGCACCTGAGGTCGACGTTGCATCACTCTCGACAGTACTACTGGAGGGCACCCTTGCAAAGCTTGGGGGCTTGCACCGGCGCAGGCTGTTGTTAGGAGGTCAGCATAACTTCCTTTGTTACCTTCGCTGATAGGACTGGGCCCTCATCATCCCAGACCATCTTTGGAAGGCCCCTTAATTCACTTTCTTGTATTTTTGTGTCCGGTCCTAATCACCTGGAGCGGAAATACTTGGAAATTGTTTGACTGGTTGTTATCTTTAGGGACTTTATAGTGTGTGCTCTATGCTCTTAGTTGGCCTAGCTTTCAATTCTTTTTGAGTCTTTAGTTAGATCTTAACAAGAAATTCAAAGTGGTTGACCGATCACCTAGATGGTCTCGATGAATTCGTGGTCTTTCACCACCAAGTTTAGAGCCTTCTCCTAGAAGACACAGAGGTAATACTACTGGTGGGTTTCATCCCATGGCAGTTGACGCATTGGAGATTGATCCTCCTCTCGGGGGCATTAGTATTCAAGCAAGTCCTGGCACTTCCGCGGAACAAGAGAGGAACACTCCAATTCTTTCTCGAGTTCTCTTTCAAGAGGAGAATAAAATAGAGGTAGAAGAACTCTCAGAGTCGTTAGCGGCTCGGAATTCTCCCCTACCATCTAGTCATCCAGACGTATTACAATACGTTGGGACTCCGACGCATAGACCGTCAAGTCTAGGTTATGCTACGCGCTTACCATCGATGACCACTACTAGAAGCATGGCTTCTACTACAAGTGCTATAACTATGCAGAATCCAACATTGGTACAAGGGGGAGGAATGACTTCCATCTCCTCTGCCTCTTTGTTTGGATCTTTTGCTAGCACATCTTTAGTTGGGTCTACCTCCATTCTGTCCACGAGTGGAAATTCCCAAACCAATGCTTTTGGTTCTGGATTCTTCCCATTTGGCACCCATTCACAGGGTATTCCTTCAGTTCCGTTTAGTGCCGCCACGTCCATGATGAGTGGATTGGCTTCATTCAAGGGTTTTCCTTTCGGAAGTGGTCATATACCACATTCCAACCCATGATAGGATCCATGCCTTTTTCTTCTATAGGACAAAGCAGCAATCCTTTCCAAGGTTGGACCAACCCTGGGGTTAGTGGCGCGGGAACTGGGAATCCATTTTTCGGCCAACATGGGAATAGGTTGTACACCACAGTTAGTTCGTTCCAAAGTATTCCTCCCTTAGCTTGGACTTGGAATCCGTATCAGGGGTTATCAACTCCTTATAATCCTTTAGGAGGAAACTTTGTTGGTTATGGTGGATATGCGGCCGGAGTTGGTCAAACTCCGAATTTTGTTGGATCACAAGGCTTGCCTTTTGGTTCAGCCGGTTCTACTGGTTACTTCGGGCAGCCTAGTGCCTTCCAAAATCCAGGTCAATCTTTTCAGAACTTTGGGAGTTCCACCCAGTCTGGGTGGAATCCCCAAGGTCCTCCTAGGCTTCCGTTTCTGGCAACATTGAATTTGCCAGATCTCACTAAGTTAACAAACGATCCAATCAAGTACAATCCAACCTGGCCTCTGGTCCCAACCAAACTCCCTTTGGACATTCCAAAATTCGAAGGGAAGAGCGGTGAAGACCCAGGCGACCATGTAACCACATTCCATTTGTGGTGCTCATCTAACTCCCTTATCGATGACTCGATTAGGTTGAGACTCTTTCAACGCACCTTGACTGGTAATGCGACCAAATGGTATATAGAGTTTCCAGGGGGTAGCTTTACATCTTTTGCTAACTTAGCCAATATTTTCTTAAATCATTTTCAGTTGCCTGTCCATTATGATGCCGGAACTGTACTACTGGCCACTTTTCGTCAGGATAAGGCAACTCACATTTCTGATCATATTCAAGAATGGAGACGAAGAAAGAGGCTCATTAAAGCTGAAATCCCTTCGGAGTACCGTCTCGAATGGTTTTTGAAATCTTTACAACCTGATATCTCCAAGGATGTCTCCATGTCTGGAGTCTATTCCGAGGAGCAAGCCATTTTTAGGGCCCAACAATTAGAATTGATCTATTCTCAGTCTGGGATCTTACAAAAATACTTGCCAAATGCTCCTGGGTCTAAGTTTGACATAGCTAAGTCGAAGCCAAGTCCCCACGCGGATGGTATTGTTGGGTCGGTAGACACGAATACAGTGAACTTGTTGAACCAATTGCAGCAGTTGTCTTTACAAACTGCTTCTAACAACCAAGTCACATCGTCTAACCCTCTAGCTTCCCAAACCTCTTCGATTAATGCCATCCAATCTGATAGCCCCAAAGGAAATCAAAATTCCAATGGGAAAAATAAAGGATGAGGTAAGAAAAAGAACCAGGATGAGAAGCCTGACGCAAATAAATCCAGTAATAATGCTGGTGGTGGTAGAAATGAGTCTAAAAAGAAAGTCAAGTTTCCATGCAAGTTGTGCAGTGGAGACCATTTAACTCATCTTTGCCCCATATTGAAGATGCTCAGCTCTTGTTAGGGCAGCAAGGGACTTCTAGTTCTCAAGCTGTGTTAACCAACCCTTTTCCCCAAGGGCAGCAACTTCTTGTTGGCGCGAGTTCAAACCCTGGAACCTCCGTAGGGGGCAACCAGGAAGGGGAAAAATCATCGAATGTTTTCATGGTGGGTTCTAATGTCCATGTGGCTACTCGGTCACGTGATTATGGTGAAGCCGAAACTTCCAATGATAAGACTGTTCCCGGAAATACTGACCTTCATATTGAGCGACCCCCTGTTGAGACTATACCACGGATACCGAAAGGTTCTGCTAAACGTGCAACTGTTAATCCTAATGCTAGGGCCACCTAGAATTACTCCATTGTTGAGGATCTGGCTCAGAGTCCGTGCGCCATGTCTACTTTAGAGGTTCTCCAGTCGTGTCTGGCTCAGTGAAGTGCTTTACTTTTCACGATTAGGGTAGTCGATCCAACTAACTCTTTAGTGCTCACTTTCGACATGTTAAATGTCAAAAAGCGACTCCCTCATCATATGGCTTTCCAAATAAAGTCTACATACCAGAAAAATAACATTTTTCGTACCATTATTGATGAAGGAGCTTCCACGTGCGTCATGTCTATGTCATGCTGGAAGGCCATTGGATCACCGTCGGTTGTTCCTTCACCCACCCTCCTGACAGCGTTTGATGGTCATTCTCATAGGCCATACGGGATTATCCCAGCCTTTCCTATATGTGTTGGAGGGAAGGTCGTTAATATTGAAGTAGAAGTCATAGATGCTAACCTAGACTATAATCTCCTCTTAGGAAGGAACTGGGTATATGAAATGGACGCCGTTGTTTCGACTCTATTTCGTGTCATTTGCTTTCCTCATGAAGGGAAAATCATTAAGGTTGATCAATTGGATTATTCTCCAGTCGATCCTCGAGAAACTTCGGACTCTACTATTCCCTTAGTGGATAACCCCCATCCACCTATTGAGAATTTAGGAGTTGGGATGTACTCTTCATTAATGGGTACGTTTGATCTTCCCCCTCCTACGGCTAGAATAGATACAATTTCATCCTCCAGGGACCCTTTATGGAGAGATTTTGTTCAAACTCCTTATTCTTCGGATCCCGGAACCTTAGCTTTATCTGTGACCACATCAAATGACGATAAGGCAGGTGGAATAGAATCTCCTATGTCTGTAGTAGAACCTAGATGTGAATCTATCGATAGCTCTGCAGATAACCATTCTACTCCTTCCTCTGGGAAAGAAATAGATGGTGATGTGGCTCATTCTCAGACCCTTGATTCCACTTATGCATTGGATTGCTTGGATATAGTTTTTCCATCGGATGAAGCGATATTAGAAGTAATGACAACTGTAGATCGACCTTTGGAAGATTTACATCGTCGGTTACACTTTTATTCCCCTGTCCATGAGGTCGAATCCTGGTCCTCCAGTCTGACTAGAAATGTTTGTACGGTCCCTTTGGCTCCAACACAGTTATTTTCCAAAGGAAGTATATTGATTGGTTCGATCATGGTACCTATAAACATCCCTAGGAGCAAGTTGGCGGAGCCCCCTGACGGGCTCTACCTCAGGAAGTAATTTGCTTAGTTTTGGCCAAGCAATGGCTTCTTTGTACATTATGTATATTTGTACATATATCATTGAGAGTTTTTTGATATCAACACTTTTTGGTCTGCTGTGGCAACTGTTGATGGATGACTTGGTCTATTTTGGGTCTGTTGATGGTGCTAGTTGGCACACTCGGAATCTCGCTTCCGCAGCTTGGGTACTCTATTATCCAACTGGTCAATTGATGGTATCAAGAGGAGTATGCATTGGTCCCACTTCAAATAATATGGCTAAGTATACTGCCGTTATTAATTTACTATCCGAGGCAATTTCTCATGAGATCGACTCGTTGGTAGTTTATCTTGATTCTCAATTGATAGTGTCACAATTGAACAACATTTATCGGGTAAGGGATCCATGTTTATATCGCCAGTATTTAAGGGTGAGGTTGTTGCAAAGATCATTTGTTTATATTAATTATTTGCACATTCCAAGATCTCATAACTGGTTAGATGATTCTATCGCTAATCAAGCATCAGACTGGCACATCAATCATTCATCACAATAAAATCAAGCATCAAAAATTCGAACTGTATATATCTATATATATAATATATATATATATATATTATATATATCATAAAAGCATCTCGAGTGTACATATGTTGTCCAAAAATATACAAATTCGGGACTCAAATGCCCATAATCATGTCCGGCATATCTAATGCCCCGGCTCAAGATGAGCGGCCAAGTAGGTCACTATCGCATTGGCCACACGCCGAAAAGTGCGAACCCAGTCACGTGGCATGCCAACCACATGACGCTGCATATCCTTAGGAAGATCCTCTATGGTAGCCATCAGTACTCAGTAGCTCAGTCTTGTCAAGTGTCGCTGGACGTTATTTAGAGTTCGTTCTGTCTCAGCAGCTGCTTCTTCGGCTCCTCGGCCGCACCGTCCATACCGTGGGAACTCATCTGGTCATACCGACCCAATATCTGGAACATGATCATCATATTAGTCATTTGAATCCCCTCAAAAATATTTTTCAAAATGCATCATTATATTTGAAAAATCCAAAAATTCATAAAATCAAAACTTCTTACCAATGTCGCCCCATGCTGCATTCGGTGGTAATGCTAGATCAGGATCTCCTCGAAAATCCAGCCCAGAATAGGGGTAGTCATCTACGGCGATGATCTGCTGATCCCACGAGGCGAAGAAGTCATCGTCAAAAGCAGTCCTTGGGACCTCCCCACCCCCAGACGTTTCATCAGATCAGCCCACCGACCCATGCGTGGATCTCGTGGGGTGCTGATGGAAACTGCTACCCTGGGCGGAGTGCGGGAACCTTCTCGAAAACGAAAGTACACAGGATTGTCCCATATCCAAAGTTCTTGGTCCGTCCCCTCTTTATAGAAGTGAGCTGGCTCTTCATGTTGGCCAGAAGAGGAGTACACCAGTCGAACATAGTAGTGAGACAGTCAACCGCCATGCTCATGGTTAGCCGTGAAGCTTGGTGTAGAGAGGATGATCCATTCACTTGAGCTATGGTGAATAGGATTATCCTAAGGGATAAACTCGCCACATGTGTGATAGAAATTTGGCTCCCAACCTTCTTGGGATGTCTTACGCAATATAGTTGTACGTAGTCCTCTATTGTGAGACTTCTCCGTGTCCTGCCCTCGGAATGTACTACCTCTCCCCTTCGGGAAAGGCCCGTGATGAAATAGATATCCTCCACTTCTACCATGAGTGGCATTTGGTCAATCATAAAGGCTTCCTCCTCGACGTCCCAATAATCAATGAGCATCTCAAGCAGACGTACATTTGCTTTCATGTTCGGCAGTTTGAAGAATTTAAGCAAACCGCATCCCCGTAGGGCATCCAAAGCTTAAGGATCATTCATGACTTCATTATCCACCGCTGCATGCTCTCTTTCATGCCAAGTGACTAGCATTCTGAGAAAAAAATGATTTGCAACCGTTAGTTTTTGTTTAAAATTGGTTCACGGCGTATACGCGGGTTCCTGTGCACACAGTCGCGTATAGGGCCTGCGTGTACGCGGGTTTCATATTACCAACCCGCGTATACGCCGCGATGAAATTTTGGGCAAAAAATTCAACGGTGAAACATTAACTAAAAATCTTAAAACCAGTCACAATCAATTGCAAGCTAAGTATAAAAGTTACTTGGAGGTTTTTGAAGAATTTGAACGGTCAAATTTTGTATACGGGAAGTTTGCTCCTTTTGCTCCAAATCTTTTCTCTCCAACTCAAATGGTAAAAATGGTGAGTCCAAAATCCCTTTTATAAGTTTTGAAAATGCAAAATTTTTTCAAAATTTTATTTTGTTTGGCCTCATGTGACTTTTAACTTGGGAGCTTGGAATGTCAAGAATGGTGTGTTTTTCAGGACATTTTGGACGTTTTTTCGACAATTTCGAGACAGTTCCATGACTGTTGACCCATCATGGCAGCTATCATTTTCTCACTAGCATATAGGTTAGCGACACCATTTTTCCGTTGCATTATGCATACTAGCCTTCATTCGCTGATACATTTGCCATAGGGTCGACCCCATCATGTTATGGCTCGTAAGCCATCTTCACTCACTGATTTTAGAAATCATGACACGATGGTAGAGCCATCCTTTACATGGGCATCGTAGTTAGCTCGTCACGGACATTTGTTGCCCGTGCTGCTCCGATTTGAGTAGGCTCGGGAGTCCTTTGTAGTCCCGCCATGACTTATGCATTGAAGACTCATGCCTCCTAGCTTCTTCGCTTTGTTCTGCCTTATACCCTAGAGGCTCTTTTGTGTTGAGTTGTACTACTGCATTGCATGTTGACCACTTGCACCTTTTGGCCTAGAGTTGGCTTCACTTGGACTCGTGTTTAAGCCAAATTTTCACCATGACGACTACAAAATCAACCTTGCATACCTTTGACTTCTGCAGCTTGACACACCTTGACCCATGGAAGGAACGCACCTTTGAGTGTCACTGACCAGTTTTCACCTCCCTGCATTGAGCATAGGAATGTTCCATTCCTAGGAACTAGATCATCTGTTTCACCGACGCTCGTTCTTTCCACTATACTATATTATTATTTTATTTCTTTTTCAAGCTTAACAGAAAAAGACAAAAAAATAAAATATTCCAAAAAGAGCAGGAACGGGACAATATTTCCATTTATTGTTGGCAGCTAGAGTCAGTCATGTCACCCTTGAACAAAGCACTCAAAACAAGGTCTCCTCCGTTTGGGCGGGATTTAGTTTGACTTAGGTATGCCTCAACCTTGTTATTGAGTTAGTTCTCCCCCGATTGGTTATCTCTTCCAATCATATGGAGGGTTCGTTCGTGCCTCCTGCATGATGAACTTATACAAGATTCATCATATGCTGCCACTTAGTCACATTGAGTCGTGCTTTTGTTCAAGGGAAGTTAGCCTGACTTGGCCTCTCTGCGGTGTCTCTTGACTCATTTTTCAGTCGGCCATCCCTCGTTGTCAGTGTCATGTCTATTATCACATCAGCTATATTGGTCCTTTACTCGTGCCAGTTTGAGAAGGTCTCCATTGACTTCTTACTAGCGGGTCTTGTCCTTATCGACGACGACATCTTGCTCTGAGGATAGGCCTAGAGCTGCACCCTGGCCCTATTTTCATTATTGATAGGTTACCTTGTGCTTAGCATCGATCAGTATCATGGGTCTTTGACTGAGTGGTTTTCCTTGTGTTCGACATCAGCTTACATTATCACACATTGGGATTCGTGCAGTACCTTGGTTTCCATTTGACCCTATTGGTGGATATCTCGCCTCTGTGTTAGCTTTCATTATTGGTTGGTTTAGAGGGTTTCTGTCGTGCGCTAGCCACATCTTGTGTACGCCGGAAACGTACTTCGGTTGGGTTACTACATCTATTTCGTCCGATTCCTTACACATTATTGGCCTACGGGTTACACTTGCGCTAGATTGATGAAGGATGCCTTAATGCCTTCCTTCTAGCGGATATTTCCCTATCGACTCCGACTCATTGCTCTGGGGCAAAGATCTAGAGTCCATTTGGCAGTACCTTGGGGTTTGCAATCATTAGTGGCAGATCCTTCGCTATCGACAGTGGGAAACCATCATTGTTTCCTGATCGATAGATTCTTACAGGTGTTCAACTCCAGCCCATCTATTCACACTTGTTGGATTGTACTGGGTACCTTGACCCTCATTATCATTATCGGTGAGTAGTCTTGTGTTTGTTAACGGTATACATCAATGACCGATAATCAAACGATTTTTCACATGGTCGACTTCAGATCATTTATTCCCATGGTGTATAAATGTACCACGGTGGTCGGTGAAGACCTCAGGTTGTATCAACATTCATTGGTTCACTTGACAGTTTCTCCTGTTGCTGCTAGTTGATACCACTCCACTTTATCTGTTGCAGTCAGTCATGGCGACATTCTATATGCTGGCACCTGAGATTGCAGTGTAGTACCATCCTTTTCCATCATGTTCATTCGGTACCTTTTGGGATCAATCTTTGATATCAGTGATCCGTTGCATTTTTCAGCATCATTGGCAGTCTTATATGTTGTATTCAGACATGTACTTGTTCGATCATGATCAGATGATCCATTATGTATTTTCTAGTCATTTATACTTGTATATTTAGTGGATCCACTTGTACTTGATATGCAGACATGCTTTGCTTTCCCTGAGCATGGTTATGCCCGCCTCAGACAATGTTTCTTTCTGATCTCCTTTTGTGGCTTGGCAAGCTGAATTCTGGTGAAGTACTCCTTGGTTTTTGACAGATTTCCTTTCCATGTACTTTTTTAATACATTTCGGCCATCATGTACCCCTTCTGACCTCATGTATTAGGGGGCATCTATTATATCTCCAAATCTCACTATTATGGTTTGTGATGCTGCACTCATGGCCTAGGGCAACCCCTCCTTCCAGACCTGGTCCAAAATTTAAAAAACAGTGTTTTATCCCTTATACGCGACATTGCCTTGAGTTAAATGCGTGTATACGCGGGTAGACATATATCCAACTTGCATATATGTATTAAAACACTTAAAAAAATATAAAACTCCTTAATTTCGGGCGGAGATCGCGGGTTTTACTTGTTGATCACCTGTTAGTGCCCATGGCCCAACTGTTCCCAACCAACTCCCAACTAAAAAACTACTTTGGGAAAGGTATGAAAAGACCTCAAAGGGAAGGCCTAAGGAGGAGAGAAGAGAGAGAAAGGTTATTATACTGAGATTTTTCCCCTGACCAGGTCTGAAGACCCTTGTGCCTTCTGCACTTACCCCATTTGTACAGGAAACCCTTGTTTCCTTGTGTGTTGATGTTCATCCACTACTTATGACATCATGGAGTAAGTCATGGAAGGAGTTTTCTAAAGGCTTGATGTTGGACGGATCCGGAAGGAAGCTTTGCTTGGAGACTGCGAAAGGTTACTCAGGTGAAATTATTCCTTTTATGCATTTTATTTGTCTATAATAAAAGAAACATGTCTTGGTTCCTGATATAAATATTCTTTATGTTTATGATATTCATGTTGGAATTCATATGTGAATGGTTGTTTAAAGTTCATAACTAACTAACTTCCTTTATAACATGAAGATGATTTATTTATAAGTGTTTGTCCATATACTGCTGTGTTCTTTGGAATTGGTTGTTTTGCAGGAGAAAGGAGCGAAAGGAACTTGAAGAAGGGTTTGGACCCTAAAGGACCTTCTCAAACATAGGACCTAAGGTACGCTCCCTCATACTATAGAATTTGCTTATAATAACATAATGGTTGTGTGAATGTGTGTTTCTCTTTATAGACAACTTTCAGTCTGCTAGGGTTTCAACCCAAAAAGCCCTAGGAGAACATTTCCCTCAACAGAATTGGCAACTCCGCTGGGGACAACACTCTTGTTGTTCCTAGTTTGGGTGTTTTCAAGCTAATCAAGGCTCAGTTGCCTGTTTGCTTGCTGTTGTTGTGTGGTATGTTCTTGAATTCTAAGTTTTGCCAATTTCTTCAGTTTGTTTTTTATTTTTCTTGAAATCTTTTATATACGTTGTTTTTCTTAGTTGCAGAAGCATATATATGCAAGTTTCCTTAAGTTAAGCCACGTATACACAGGTTTCCATAGGATCAGTCGCGTATACATGCAATCTGTACATAAGTATAGTCGCGTATATCTTGTAATTTTCAAGATTTGTAAATATTTTTGTCTCTGAAGGTCTGTCTAGTGGTTTGATTCAGTCTGAAATAGTCATTTTCCAGTATCAGTTGTTTGTTTTACAACAAGCATCTTGCTGCAAATTCTCTCTGATTGTAAGGGGTATTGGTCTTGTTTTTGTTGTTGCAAGCGTCATCGTTTTTTGCTAAAGCACGCAAGATTTCTTGCTGGAATCTTGGCTGCTCTGATTCATCAAGGCAGAAAGATTGGTCTCAATCTTTGTGTTAAATCTTGCTTTTGGTGACTTTCTATTTGCTTGACAAAACCGCTTTTTGTGACCATCCACTTCTTTGTTTCATGGAAGTTGTTGATTGAAACTTTCTTGAAATTTGTCTTTTTAATCTTTTTGGTCTTTGTTGACAAGGCTTTCATTGATGCTTTTGATTGTTAAGAGAATCTTTAAACACATTTATGTTTGTTGAGTTTTCATCCATTGTGTGGTGTCAACTTGCAAAAGTGTTTGTTGCCTATTCTTCAATCACAAAGTTTCAGTCTTGTTGAGAGCATTTTTGAAAAGATTCTTTTTTTGTTGCTTTGAAGAAAACTTTTTGAAAAACTTCGTTTTGCTTTCTTGAACTTGATTTTCATTTGGTTTCCTTTTAGTGAATGAAAGTGCTTTATGTTTGTCTTGGAACTTGTTTTTAGTGTTTAGATGAAATGAATGGTAGCATCTCATATTCCATCTAGACAATTTAAGTGGAAAAATAAAAATTGATAAGCAAGCAACTTTCATTTCTTGTTTTTAGAGTTGTTTTGAATCTTGCATCAGCATATATTTGTTGCATTAGAATAGATTTGCATATCATTTTAGGCATACATAGTTTTGTTAACTTTTGTGAGTGTGAAGCGTGAATTAACAAAAAGAAAAGAAAAAATTGTTTTATTAGAAGTTCCTTTGAACCCTATAGAAATTGCTTTTCATCGAAAAATGAAAACAAGTGCATGTGCATGTAGTTAAGTTTTTATTAATTTCTTTTGCGTCAAAAACACCAGTAGTTTCACTTCCGTTATCCTGTGACTTAAAGAATAGCCTATTTTAAAATCAAGCGCTAACTAAAATTCACTAAAAAAATTATTTTAAGTTAGATACACCAACAAGTTTTAGGATTTTAGGGCCTTGGATTAGGCGAGTGGAGAGTTAACTCTCCAAGGCCATTTAGACATCAAATGTAGGAGTCTGAATAACAAGTGAAAATCCAATAGTGTTAGGAAGACCAGGAAAGCTCCGAATCTGGGAGTTAAGCACAAGGGTCTGTGAAGACAGGGAAGAGAGATACCCCCTCTCCTACTTGTCCGAACTTACCTCATGACTGTTCCGCCTGGCTTCTACAATGAGTTGGTATCCATAGTTTCTACTCCTAGGGATCTACACAGGTGGCTACGAAGGGGAATCCCATGGCACCTGAGGTTGACGTTGCATCACTCTCAATAGTACTACTGGAGGGCACCCTTGTGAAGCTTGGGGGCTTGCACCAGCACAGGATGTTTTTAGGAGGTCAGCGTAACTTCCTCTGTTACCTTTGCTGATAGAACTGGGCCCTCATCATCGCAGACTATCTTTGAAAGGCCCCTTAATTCACTTTCTCGTATTTTGGTGTCCGGTCCTAATCACTCGGAGCGGAAATACTTGGAAGTTGTTTGACTGGTTGTTATCTTTAGGGACTTTATAGTGTGTGCTCTGTGCTCTTAGTTGGCCTAGCTTTCAATTTTTTTTGAGTCTTTAGTTAGATCTTAACATGAAATTCAAAGTGGCTGACCGATCAGCTAGACGGTCTCGAAGACTTCGTGGTCTTTCACCACCAAGTTTAGAGCCTTCTCCTAGAAGGCGCAAAGATAATACTACTGGTGGGTTTTGTCCCACGGCAGTTGACACATCAGGGATTGATTCTCCTCTCAGGGGTTAGTATTCAAGCAAGGCCTGGCACTTCCACGGAACAAGAGAGGAACACTCCAGTTCTTTCTCGAGTTCGCTTACAAGCGAAGAATAACATAGAGGTAGAAGAACTCTTAGAGTCATTAGCGGCTCCGAATTCTCCACTACCATCTAGTCATCCAAATGTATTACAATACATTGGGACTCCAACGCATAGACCGTTAAGTCCAGGTTACACTACGTGCTTACCATTGATGACCACTACTAGAAGCATGGCTTCTACTACAAGTTCTACAACTATACAGACTCCAACATCAATACAAGGGGGAGGAATGATTTCCATATCCTCTACTTCTTTGTTTGGATCTTTTGCTAGCACATCTTTAGTTGGGTCTACCTCCATTCCTTCCATGAGTGGAAATTCCCGAACCAATTCTTTTGGTTCTAGATTCTTCCCATTTGGCACCCATTCACAGGGTATTACTTCAGTTCTGTTTAGTGCTTCCACATCCATGATGAGTGGATCAGCTTCATTCCAGGGTTTTCCTTTTAGAAGTGGTCATATACCACATTCCAACCTGACAATAGGATCTATGCCTTTTTCTTCTATAGGACAAGGCAACAATCCTTTCCAAGGTTGGACTAACCCTAGGGTTAGTGGCACGGGAACTAGGAATCCATTTTTCGGCCAACAAGGGAATAGGGTGTACAACACAGTTAGTTCATTCCAAAGTATTCCTCCCTTAGCTTTGGCTTGGAATCCGTATCAGGGGTTGTCAACTCCTTATAATCCTTTAGGAGGAAACTTTGCTAGTTATGGAGGTTTTGCGGCTGGAGTTGGTCAAACTCCAAATTTTGCTGGATCACAAGGCTTGCCTTTTGGTGTAGCTAGTTCTGCTGGTTACTTCGGGCAGCCTAGTGCCTTCCAAAATCCAGGTCAATCTTTTCAGAACTTTGGGAGTTCTGCCCAGTCTGGGTGGAATCCCCAAGGTCCTCCTAGGCTTCCGTTTCTGGCAACATTGAATTTGCCAGATCTCACTAAGTTAACAAATGATCCAATCAAGTACAATCCAGCCTGGCCTCCGGTCCCAACCAAAATCCCTTCGAACATTCCAAAATTCGAAGGGAAGAGCGGTGAGGACCCAGGCGACCATGTAACCACATTCCATTTGTGGTGATCATCTAACTCCCTTATCGATGACTCGATTAGGTTGAGACATTTTCAACGCACCTTGACTGGTAATGCGGCCAAATGGTATATAGAGTTGCCAGGGGGTAGCTTTAAATCTTTATCTGACTTAGCCAATATTTTCTTAAATCATTTTCAGTTGCTTGTCCGTTATGATGCCGGAACTGAACCACTGGCCACTTTTCGTCAAGATAAGGCAACTCACAGTTCGGACCATATTCAGGAATGGAGATGGAGAAAGAGGCTGATTAAAGCCGAAATCCCTCTGGAGTACCGTCTCGAATGGTTTTTGAAATATTTACAACCTGATATCTCCAAGGATGTCTCCATGTCTGGAATCTATTCTAAGGAGCAAGCCATTTTTAGGGCCCAGCAATTAGAATTGATCTACTCTCAGTCTGGGATCCTACAAAAATACTTGCCAGATGCTCCTGGGTCTAAGGTTGACATAGCTAAGTTGAAGCTAGGTCCCCACGCGGATGGTATTGCTGGGTCAGTAGACACGAATGCAGTGAACTTGTTGAACCAATTGCAGCAGTTGTCTTTACAAACTGCTTCTAGCAACCAAGTCACATCATCTAATCCTATGGCTTCCCAAACCTCTTCGATTAATGCCATCCAATCTGATAACCCCAAAGGAAATCAAAATTCCAATGGGAAAAAGAAAGGACAAGGTACGAAAAGGAACTAGGATGGGAAGGCTGACGTAAATAAATCTGGCAATAATGCTGGTGGTGGTAGAAATGAGTCTAAAAAGAAAGTTAAGTTTCCATGCAAGTTGTGCAATGGAGACCATTTAACTCATCTTTGCCCCAAGATTGAAGACGCTCAGTGCTTGTTAGGGTAGCAAGGGACTTCTAGTTCTCAAGTTGTGTTAACCAACCCTTTTCCCCAAGGGCAACAACTTCTTGCTGGTGTGAGTTCAAACCCTGGAACCTCCACAGGGGGAAACCAGGAAGGGGAAAAATCATCGAATGTTTTCATGGTGGGTTCTAACGTCCATGTGGCTACTCGGTCACGTGATTATGGTGAAGCCGAAACTTCCAAGGACAAGACTGTTCCCAGAAATACTGACCTTCATATTGAGTGATCCCCTGTTGAGACTATACCACGGATACCAAAAGGTTCCGCTAAACGCGTGACTATTAATCCTAATGCTAGGGCCACCCAAAATTACTCCATTGTTGAGGATCTGGCTTAGAGTCCGTGTGCCATGTTTGCTTTAGAGGTTCTCCAGTCGTGTCAGGCTCAGCAAAGTGATTTACTTTCCGCGATTGGGGCAGTCGATCCAACTACCTCTTTAGTGCTCACTTTCGACATGTTGAATGTCAAAAAGCGACTCCCTCATCATATGGCTTTCCAAATAAAGTCTACATACCGGAAAATTAACATTTTTTGTATCATTATTGATGAAGGATCTTCCACGTGCATCATGTCAATGTCATGCTGGAAGGCTATTGGATCACCTTTGGCTGTTCCTTCACCTACCGTCTTGACTGCATTCGATGGTAATTATCATAAGCCACATGGGATTATCCCAGCCTTTCCTATATGTGTTGGGGGGAAGGTTGTTAATATTGAAGTAGAAGTCATAGATGCTAACCTAGACTATAATCTCCTCTTAGGAAGGAACTGGGTATACGAAATGGACGTCGTTGTTTTGACTTTGTTTCGTGTCATTTTCTTTCCTCATGAGGGGAAAATCGTTAAGGTTGATCAATTTTATTATTGTTCAGTCGATCGTCAAGCAAGCTCTAACTCTACTATTCCTTTAGTGGATAACCCTCATCCACCTACTGAGAATTTAGGAGTAGGGATGTATTCCTCGTTGATGGGTACCTTTGATATTCCCTCTCCTTTTGCTAAAATCAATGCCGTTTCATCATCTAAGGAGTCCCCTCGAGAAGAGTTCTTCCGAACTCGTTATTTTTCAGACCCTTGGACCTTGCCTTCACCTACAACCACATTAGTTGAAGGACAAGTGAAAGGAATGGCATTCCCTATATCTGCAGCTGAGCTTAGATATCAGTCTATCGTCAACTGTGCAGACGACCATTCTACTCCTTTTTCCGAAGAGGAGTTAGATGGCGATGTGGCCCTGGCTTGGAGCCTTGATTCTACCTCTGCCTTGGACTGCTTAGATTTAGTTTTACCTTTTGAAGAAGCAATCCTCAAAGAAATGATGGGTATAGATCGACCTTGGGAATATTTACATCATTGTTCATACTTTCTTCCTCCATTGCAGGAGATAGAATATAGATTCTCCGAGCTCTGTACTAGTGATGTTTGTACGGTGTCAAATCCTTTGGATCTAGCACACATTCGTGTCGAAGGTAATATGTCGGTGATCTCAAAACCAATACCTATAAATATCTCTATGGACCCAAACATGATCGAGAATCTCTTCATCGGAATTGAGTGTTCCCCTGAAGAAATCCAAATTTACACTGACCTGTTCAAGGAATTTCGAGATGTATTTGCTTGGTCTTATGAATAAATTCCTGGCATTGACCCATCTATAGTTCAACATGAGATCAAGACGTATGAAAACACCAAACCAGTTTGTCAAAGGCTTTGGTCGGTTAACCCTAGGAAAGCAGTAGCTATCAAAGCTGAAGTGGAGAAGCTGCTAAAGGTGGGTTTCATATACCCTGTTCCTCTTACGGATTGGGTTTCTAATCCAGTCCCTGTGGATAAAAAGCAAGGAACAATCTGAGTATGCATCGATTTTAGGGACCTAAACAAGGCTTGTCCAAAAGATAATTACCCCACACCATTCATTGATCAGATTATTGACGAGTGTGCAGGTAATGAGATTTTTTCCTTCATGGATGGTTTTTCTGGTTATAATCAAATTTCTATCCATCCTGAAGATCAACGTAAGACAACCTTTATATGTCCCTGGGGTACCATTGCATATAGAAAGATGCCTTTTGGTCTTAAAAATGCTGAAGCAACTTTTCAACGGGCCATGTCATATGCTTTCCACAACATCAAGCATGTCATCGAAGCATACTTGTATGATCTCGTTGCTCGTTCTCGAAAGAGAACTAATCACCCTAGTCACCTTCGAATGGTTTTAGAGCGATGTCGTTTTTATAAAATACGGTTGAATCCCAACAAGTACATTTTCGCGGTTACATTCGGTCGGTTGTTAGGGTTCATTGTGTCGAATGAAGGGATTTGGGTTGATCCCTTCAAGGTTGAGGCAATAGTTCAATTGCCTCCCCCGTCCTCAATTCGACAACTTCAAAGTCTTCAAGGGAAGGCTAATTTCTTAAGACGGTTTATAGCGAACTATGTTGAGATCAATAAAGGGTTCATACATTTTTTACAGAAAGGAGTTCCATTTGTATGGGACGACTTTCCGCAACGACTGTTTGATGCTTTGAAAAAGGCACTAGTCTCTGCCCCGCTTTTGAGTCCACCGGATTATGGGAGAGACTTCCTTTTATATCTCACTGCAGCAAAATCAACCATTGGTATGGTTCTCATTCAGGAGGATGATGCTCTCACCGAGCATGTGATTTATTATTTGAGCCGAGGCTTAAGGTCCTGAACTTCGCTATTCTCCGGTTGAGAAGTTGGCCTTGGCAGCTGTCCATGCTGTCTAGTGGCTCCGTCATTATATCCTACTGCGCAAAACTTTTGTCTTAGCAGTGGTCAATCCATTTCAATTTGTCTTCAGTAGGCGAGCGATTGGGGGAAAATATAATAGATGGATAGTCATCTTGTAAGAATTTTATCTCGAGTTCTTGTCTGCCAAGTCTAAGAAATCCATGGTTTTCACTGAGCTAATTTCTGAGCTGCCTTGTGGAGAGGATATTGTTTATGAGGAATGTTTTCCTGATGAACATTTATTCCTCATCTCTTCACTCGACCCTTGGTATGGAGATATCATTTTCTATCTCTAGAATTCGAAGTTTCCCTCTACTTTCTCCAAGGATGAACGTCGAAAATTATGTCACCTGGCTAAAAATTATGTTATCATTGGTGATACCTTATACCGTCGAGGGGTTGATTCAATCCTTAGGTGTTGTTTAACCTTAGAGGAAGCAGAGGCAGTGCTAAATGACTTCTATAGTGGATCTTGTAGTGGTCATCTATTAGGGATTGCTACAACCCAGTGCATCTTACGTGCCGCTATTTTTGGCCTTCACTCTTTAAAGACTGTTTGGAAGCGGTCAAACACTGTCACCCCCATAAAATATTTACTCGCAAGATGCGTACTCATCTAGCTCCTCTTTTTCCCATTGTCACCGTCGCTCCTTTTACTAAGTGGGGTATTAATTTTACAACTTGTAATCCGCCTTCAGCGGCGAATCACAGATACATTATCATGGCTGTAGACTACTTTACGAAGTGGGCTGAGACCATGCCCACTTATAAAAATGATAGTGACACGGCAACATTGTTCCTTTTCAATCAGGTTATCTCAAGATTCAGTATCCCAAGAGATATTGTCACTGATCATGGCAGTCATTTCCACAATCAACTGATGTATGAATTGGCTCTCAAATTGGGTTTCCGGCAAGAGCATTCGTCTCCTTATTATCCTTAGGCCAATGGATAGGTCAAGGTAGTCAATAAATCTCTTAAGACGATACTCCAACGGAAAATTGACAAAAATTAGTCCAATTGGCACGTTATGTTGTATTCAGCTCTTTGGGCATACCGAACCTCCATGAAGACTGCTACTTGTTTTACACTTTTTCAGTTGGTTTATGGGATGGAATCTATCTTTCCGGTTGAATGTGAAATTCCATCTCTTAAGTTAGCTGTTGAACTCCTTCTAGAGACTTCGAGTCTCGAAGAGAGCCTCCTTCACTTGAAACATCTCGATGAGCAGCGTCGAGATTCCGCCACGATGAATGAGGCTCATAATAAAAGGGTTAAAACGCAGTATGATAAATCTATCCGTCCTCGAGTCTTTTCTGAAGGTGACCTTGTCTTGGTCTATGACCAAGATAAAGACACCTTGGGGGCAAGAAAGTTTAAGCCTATGTGGTACGGTCCTTTCTTTATTAAATGAGTTTTAGAAAAAGGGTCGTATGAGTTAATCGATTTTGAGGGAAACAAGCTGGTGGAGCCCCGAAACGGGCTCTACCTAAAGAAGTACTTAGCTTAAGTAGGAGTTAGGCAATGGCTTCCTTGTACATTATGTATATTTGTACATTTATCATCGAGAGTTTTTGATATCAACACTTTTTGGTCTGCTTTGGCAGGTGTTGATGGATGATTTGGTCTATTTTGGGTTCGCCGATGGTGCTAGTCAGCACACTCGGAATCTCGCTTCCGTAGCTTGGGTACTCTATTATCCAACTGGTCAATTGATGGTATCAAGAGGCGTATGCATTGGTCCCACTTCAAATAATATAGGTGAGTATACCGCCGTTATTAATTTACTATCTGAGGCAATTTCTCATGATATCGACTCGTTGGTAGTTTATCTTGATTCTCAATTGATAGTGTCACAATTAAACAAAATTTATCGGGTAAGGGATCCATGTTTATATCACTAGTATTTAAGGGTGAGGCTGTTGCAAAGATCATTTGTTTATATTAATTATTTGCACATTCCATGATCTCATAATTGGTTAGTTGATTCTATCGCTAATCAAGCATTAGACTGGCACATCAATCATTCATCACAATAAAATCAAGCATCAAAAAGTCGAACTATATATATATATATATATATCATAAAACATCTCGATATACATAATATATATATCATAAAGCATCTCGAGTGTACATATGTTGTCCAAATATATACAAAATCAAGACTCAAATGCCCATAATCATGTCCGGCATATCTAATGCCCCGGCTCAGGATGAGCGGCCAAGTAGGTAACTATCGCATTGGCCACACGCTGAAAAGTGCGAACACAGTCACGTGGCATGCCAACCACATGACGTTGCATATCCTCAGG
Organism: Pinus taeda; assembly: GCA_000404065.3. Classification (NCBI taxonomy): domain Eukaryota; kingdom Viridiplantae; phylum Streptophyta; class Pinopsida; order Pinales; family Pinaceae; genus Pinus; species Pinus taeda. The sequence goes on from APFE030221086.1 coordinate 21,965, forward strand.
AAGATCCCCTATGGCAGTCATCAGTACTCGGCAACTCAGTCTCGTCAAGTGTCGCTGGACATTATTTAGAGTCCGTTCTGTATCAGCAGCCGCCTCTTCGGCTCCTCGGCTGCGCCGTCCATGCCGCGAGAACCCATCTGGTCGTACCGACCCAATACCTGGAACACGATCATCATATTAGTCATTTGAATCCCATCAAAAATATTTTTCAAAATGCATCATTATATTTGAAAAATCCAAAAAAATCATAAAATAAAAAATTCTTACCAATCTCGCCCCATGCTGTGTTCGGTGGTAATGCTAGATCAGGATCTCCTCGGAAATCCAGCCTAGCCTAGGGGTAGTCATCTATGGTGATGATCTGCTGATCCCACCAGGTGAAGAAGTCATCGTCAAAGGTAGTCCTTGGGACCTCCCCACGCCCCAGACATTTCATCAGATCAGCCCACTGGCCCATACGTGGATCTCGTGGGGTGCATATGGAAACTGCTACCCTAGGGCAGAGTGCAGGAACCTTCTCGAAAAAGAAAGTACACAGGATAGTCCCATATCCAAAGTTTTTGGTCTATCCCCTCTTGATAGAAGTGAGCTGGCTCTTCATGTTGGCCAAAAGAGGAGTACACCAGTCGAACACAGTAGTGAGACAGTCAACTGCCACGCTCATGGTTAGCCGTGATGCCTAATGCAGAGAGGACGATCCGTTCACTCGAGCTATGGTGAATAGGATTATCGTCTGCGATAAACTTGCCACATGTGTGATAGAAATATGGATCCCAACCTTCTTGGGATGTCTCGAGCAATATATATGTACGTAGTCCTTTATTGTAAGACTGCTCCATGTCCTGCCCCGAGAATGTACTACCTCTCCCCTTCGGGAAAGGCCCGTGATGAAATAGATGTCCTCCACTTCTTCCCTGAGTGGCATCTGGTCAATCATAAAGGCTTCTTCCTTGACGTCCCAATAATCAATGAGCATCTCAAGCAGACATATGTTTGCTTTCATATTCGGCAGTTTGAAGAATTTAAGCAAACCGCATCCCCGTAGGGCATCCAAGGCTTCAGTATCATTCATGACTTCATTATCCACTACTACGTGCTCTCTTTCACACCAAGTGATGGCATTCTAAGAAAAAAAATGATTTGCAACCGTTAGTTTTTGTTTAAAATTGGTTCGCGGCGTGTACGTGTGTCCCTGTGCATACAGTCGCATATAGGGCCCGCATGTACGTGGGTTTCATATCACCAACCTGCGTATATGTTGCGATAAAATTTTGGGCAAAAAATTCAACGGTGAAACATTAATAAAAAATCTTAAAACTAGCCACAATCAATTGCAAGCTAAGTATAAGAGTTACCTAGGGGTTTTTGAAGAATTTGAACGGTCGAATTTGGTATACGGGAAGTTTGCTCCTTTTGCTCGAAATCTTTGCTCTCAAACTCAAATGGTAAAAATGGTGAGTCCAAAATCCCTTTTACAAGTTTTGGAAATGCAAAATTTCAAAATTTTATTTTGTTTGGCCTCATGTGACTTTTAATTTGGCAACTTGGAATGTCGAGAATGGTTTGTTTTTCAGGACATTGTGGACGTTTTTTCGACAGTTTCGAGACGGTTCCATGATTGCTGACCCGTCATGGCAGGTCTCGTTTTCTCACTGGCATATAGGTTAGCGACACCATTTTTCCGTTGCATTATGCATACCAGCCTTCATTCGCCGATACATCTTCCATAGGGTCGACCCCATCATGTTATGGTTCGTAAGCCATCTTCACTCTCCGATTCTTGAAATCATGACACGATGGTAGAGCCATCCTTTACATGGGCATCGTAGTTAGCACCTCACTGACATTTGTTGCCCATGTTGCTCCGATTTGAGTAGGATCGGGAGTCCTCTATAGTCCCACCATGACTTATGCGTTGAAGACTCATTCCTCTTAGCTTCTTCGCTTTTCTCTGGCCTTATACCCTAGAGGCTCCTTTTGTGTTGAGTTGTACTACTGCATTGCATGTTGACTACTTGCACCTTTTGGCCTAAAGCCAGCTTCACTTGGACTCGTGTTTAAGCAAACTTTTGACCATGACGACTACAAAATCAACCTTGCATACCTTTGACTTCTGTAACTTGACACACCTTGACCCGTGGAAGGAGCACAACTTTGAGTGTCACTGACCCGTTTTCACCTCCTTGCATTGAGCATAGGAATGTTCCATTCCCAGGAACTAGATCATTTGTTTCACCGACACTCGTTCTTTCCACTATACTATAACATTATTTTATTTCTTTTTAAAGCTTAACGGAAAAAGACAAAAAATTAAATATTCCAAAAAAGAGAGGGAACAGGACAGTATTTCCATTTATTGTTGGCAGCTAGAGTCAGTCATGTCGCCCTTAAACAAAGCACTCAAAACAAAGTCTCCTTCATTTGGGCGGGATTTAGTTTGACTTAGGTATGCCTTAACCTTGTTATTGAGTCAGTTCTCCCCTGATTGGTTATCTCTTCCAATCATATGGAGGGTTCGTTCGTGCCTCCTGCATCACGAACTTATACAGAGTCATCATATGCTGCCACATAGTCACATTGAGTCGTGCTTTTGTTCAAGGGAAGTTAGCCTGAGTTGGCCTCTCTGCGGTGTCTCTTGACTCATATTTTAGTTGGCCATCCTTGGTTGTCAGTGTCATGTCTATTATCACATAAGCTATATTGGTCCTTTACTCGTGCCGGTTTGAGAAGGTCTCCATTGACTTCTTACTGGCAAGTCTTGTCCTTATCGATGACGACATCTTGCTCTGAGGACAGGCCTAGAGCTCCACCTTGGCCCTATTTTCATTATTGATAGGTCACCTTGTGCTCAGCATCGATCAGTATCATGGGTCTTTAACTGAGTGGTTTCCCTTGTGTTCGACGTCAGCTTACATTATCACACATTGGGATTCGTGCAGTACCCTTGGTTTCCATTTGACCCTATTGGTGGATACCTCGCCTCTATGTCGACTTTCATTATTGGTTGGTTCAGAGGGTTTCTGCCGTGTGCTAGCCACATCTGGTGTACGCCGGAAACGTACTTCGGTTGGGTTACTACATCTCTTTCGTCCGATTCCTTCCACATTATTGGCCTACGGGTTACACTCGCACTAGATTGATGAAGGATGCCTTAATGCCTTCCTTCTAGTGGATCTTTCCCTATCGACTCTGATTCATTGCTCTGGGGAAAAGATCTAGAGTCCATTTGGTAGTACCTTGGGGTGTGCAGTCATTAGTGGCAGATCCTTCGCTATCGATAGTGGGAAACCATCATTGTCTCCTGATCGATAGATTCTTACAGGTGTTCGACTTCAGCTCATCTATTTGCACTTGTTGGTTTGTACTGGGTACCTTGACGCTCATTATCATTATCGGTGAGTAGTCTCGCATTTGTTAACGGTATACATCAATGACCGGTAATCAAACGATTTATCACATGGTTGACTTCAGATCATTTATTCCCATGGTGTAGAAATGTACCACGACGGTCGGTGAAGACCTCAGGTTGTATCGGCATTCATTGGTTCATTTGACAGTTGCTCCTGTTGCTGCTAGTTGATACCGCTCCACCTTATATGTTGCAGTCAGTCATGGCGACATTCTATATGCTGGCACCTGAGTTTGCAGTGTAGTACCATCATTTTACATCATGTTCAGTTGGTACCTTTTGGGGATCAGTTTTTGATATCAGTGATCCGTTGTATCTTTCGGCATCATTGACAATTTTATATGTGATATTCAGACATGTACTTGTTCGATCATGATCAGATGATCCATTATGTATTTTCCAGTCATTTATACTTGTATACTTAGTGGATCCGCTTGTACTTGATATGTGGACATGCTTTGTTTTCTCTGAGCATGGGTATGCCTGCCTCAGACATTGTTTCATTCTGATCTCCTTTTGTGGCTTGGCAGGCTGAATTTTGGTGAAGACCTCGGTTTTTGACAGATTTCCGTTCCATGTACTTGCTTAATACATTTGGGCCATCATGTACACCTTTTGACGTCATATATTAGGGGGCATCTGTTATAGTTCCAAATCTCACTATTATGGTTTGTGATGCTGCACTCATGGCCTAGGGAAACCCCTCCTTCCAGACCTGGTCCAAAATTTAAAAAACAGTGTTTTATCCCTTATACGTGACATTTCCCTGAGTTAAATGCGTGTATACGTGGGTAGTCATATACCCAACCCGTGTATATGTATTAAAACACTTTAAAAATATAAAACTTCTTAATTTCAGGCGGAGATCACGGGTTTTACCTGCTGATCACCTTTTAGTGCCCGTGGCCCAACTGTTCCCAACCAACTCCCAACTAAAAAACTACTTTGGGAGAGGTATAAAAAGACCTCAAAGGGAAGGCCTAAGGGAGGAGAGAAGAGAGAGAAAGGTTATTATACTGAGATTTTTCCCATGAATAGGTCTGAAGACCCTTGTGCCTTCTGCATTTCCCACATTTGTACAGGAAACCCTTGTTTCCTTATGTGTTGATGTTCATCCACTAGTTATGGCATCATGGAGTGAGTCATGGAAGGAGATATGCTAAAGGCTTGAGGCTGGA
>APFE030221086.1:26571-64323 GCA_000404065.3 Pinus taeda
TTTTAGACTGAGCAGTCACTCCACTGTGGTGTCACTCCGCTGTGGTCTAAAAATAGAAGTCCATCTATTTTTTCCAACTTGATCAATCATCCATAAACAACAACCTGCAATCCATAGACATGATCCATATGTCTAAAAATAGACATAGTCTAAAAATAAACTTGCGCCAAAAATAGCCTGTGGGCCCACTTAGTGAAGGTGACTCTTTTCACTAAGCTCCATCATCTTGTTGCAATCTCAATAGTTACCCTAAATTTTTCCTTCCTTCGGCCTAAGGCAGATTTAGGTGCTAACATAGTGGCGACTCCACTGGGGAGCAAAATTACTCCCCTTACTTCTTGATAATTCTAAGCTTCCGGATGATAAGTTTATGATTTGATAGGCTGAGTGAGTTGGTTGTGTCCTTTGATTTTTCTTAATAGCACGCTGGCTTCTAGAAGATATACCAGAGCTAATCCAGATCCAGGTCCTCCGCACATCTACGAAAATCCCAATTTGATTCCAAGACTTCGTCGTCAAGAGAGCTCTATATCTCCCGTGTTCAAATCCCATTCATGTCCTGACATTTTTGAATATCTTAAAGAGCTAGACTTTGATGAGCAGTTCAAAATATCATTGTTCGAGACCAAATCCGAAAGGGTGGTCGACTCTACTATCCCTAATCCGTAGTTTCTTGTAGACTTGGAAACTGAAAGGGCTAACCGTTCAATTGATAATTACATTGTAGCACAGCTTCAAACTCCAATTGCTAGCCCCCTACAAACTGCACACACTCCTGCAACACCTCCAAGGCCGAATCCACCAAGAGTGATGGCTGCCCGTTTTACACCCCTTGTTTTGCCTCAAGTTTTAGATGATATGCCCACAGATTATCAAAGCAAAATCCCATTTTTTGATGGCACTCCTAACAGCATTACTGCTCAGAAACATGTGGACAGAATGGCAGATTTCTATGAACTTCACAAGATCGATGCAGAGAATGTGGCAATGAGACTCTTTGTACAGACATTTGCAGGTGAAGTGAGGAAATGGTTCAGAGGTTTGCTGGTTGCACGTATCGCTACCTTGGCTGACCTACAAAGACAATTTTTAAACCGATGGGAAGTGGAAAAGAATCCTCTTCAAATTCTGGCTGAATATGAGAAAGTCAAACAAAACACTGGTGAGTCGGTCCAAGACTACTGCATTAGATTCAATTCTGTTTATAATGAAATTCTCGATCATCTAAGGCCACCTGTGGGGCTAGCCATGGTGAAATTTCCAGATGGTTTTGATGCTGACATGGCTTATCAATTAAGAGAGAGAGAACCGGCCACAATGGAAGACATGCAGAAGATAGCGATCAGCGTTGAAGCAAAATCTGCCAACCAAGAGGGCTAGAGAAAAAGCAGAGAAAAAGGTCACCGTAAAGGAAGAATCTCCTCGGTAGATCAACTACTTTGGAAGGTAGAGCAGATGCTTGAAAGGGTGAAACTTGACAAACCTGAGCCACAAGTTAGAAATCCTAACTTTCGAGGCCAACAACAGCCACAATATAGAATAAGGCAGAGAGATCAACGAGCCCAAGAGCAGACAGCACAACAGCCAGTACATCCACCTTTGCAGCAAAATTTTGTTCATGGACAGGAGTCATATGAGGACGGAATATAATAGGTGAAGAAAACCACCTCTTTACTCCTGATGATTTCCCTATTTATATTACCGAGGATGAGGAGTATGCAGAAAACTCGGCTGTACACAAAGATGCAGATTTCATCCTAGCCAATGACACTGTTTGGGAGGAAGAATCAGATGAGTACCAAAGAGGCTATATGAATGCTCTGTCCACCCAGCAGCAGCGATATTCACTTAGAAACAGAGATGTGCTGGTCAAACCAATTCATAAGAGTAAGGATGTTGAGGCATCAAAGAATGATTCATCAGTTGCACAAAGGAAAGGAAAGGAGGAAGTTGGTCCAGATAGCAGCAAATCACCATCAGCAGAATAGTCAAATCAGCCAATTGCATCGAAAGATAGGGAAAGGAAAGAAATCCCAGTCAAAGAGGTAGAAAATATTCCCGCTTTTAATTTAGAGAATGAAATTTCTAAATTGAAAGTATCCATTCCCTTGAATGAAATAATGAGGAACAACAGTTATAGAGGGCAAGTATTTAAAATGTTGAATTTGGACCCGATGTCTGACATGGTGAATGTCGAAGATGATCAACCCGAAATGATTTTTGGATCAGCATCAAATGGTGATTCTCCTGATAGTGATGTGCCACCTTTTTATATTAGTTTAAGATTGCATGATTTTGTGTTACATAATTCCATGTTCGATTCCAGAGCTACTCACAATCTCATGCCCAAGGCTATCATGGATAAGCTGGGTTTGGACATCACTTGACAATACCATGATCTCTATTCGGTTGATTCTAGCAGAGTAAGATGTATCGGGCTCATCAAAGACTTGGTTGTGAGTCTGGATCAACTCCCAATGAAGAATGTTTTGATGGATGTTGTCGTAGTAGATATTCCTCCCAGGTTTGGCATGCTTCTTTCCAGGTCTTGGGTAGCGAAATTGAAAGGGACACTGCAACTAGATTTCTCCTATGCAACGATTCTGGTGTTTGGCCAAATGAGGAAATTGTATCGGGAACAAAAAAAGAAATACATGATTACAAGCAAGGAGAAATCAATAAATCATCTGATTAATTATGTATATATAGATTTAGAGTCTTTTGTTTTGTATTCTGATAGTTTCAATGATATCAATAGTCAGTTAGTAGAAGAAGATGATATTCCGAAAATAACAGAAAATTTCAGAGGAGTTTTAAAGAGAGAAGGACAAGAATAACAGAACACCATTGAGCGAACAGCTGAAAGTAATGGACAACAAGCAGACAAAGCACAACAAACAGATTTCCAACACTTGCAAGAGGAGGAAGAAGGTTTGTGGACCATGGATTTCGATGGAGTAGTGGGAAATGATGGCGCTAGAATTGGAATTTGGGTACACAGTCCTTTCTCCGCCCCAAACAAAGTGCCTAGTAATGAGCGGGTATGCTCTTACAAGTTGGCTTTTGATTGTTCAAACAATGAAGCTGAGTATGAAGCTCTGATTGCCTGCCTAAAAATTCTAAGAAAGCTGAATGCTAAGAGGATTTCAGTATATGGCCACTCTGAATCGGTGATTAAGCAGGTCAGAGGTGAATATCAAGCAAAGCATCCTATGATGCGGTCTTACTGTAATGTAGTTCTAGACATCCTAAAATTATTTTTAGAATATACCTTGACATGTGTGCCTCGTATACAAAATAGCATTGCTGATGCTCTTGCTAAGGCAGCAAGTAGTTTGAAGATTCCAATGAACTCTAGTAATAAATTCGAAATCCATGTCAAGCATCGTCCGACAGTCCCGGATAATCAAAGATATTGGCAAGTTTTCCAAGATGATGAGGAGATTGATGATTTTCTGCAAAACAAAGGTAAGTTCAAAGAAACCTCAATTGATGTAGAAAATGACGATGGTAAAGGTAATGGTGCAGATGAGGTGCAAATCAATGAAATGGACGTGTTGCAGCTAAAGAATAACATTATTCCTAAAGGCTTGATACCTTTAGAAGAACTCTTTGATCAAGATGATGTAGCCCACAAACCAACATTGCAGCCAACAGAGAAGGGTGTGGAAGAGGTCAATGTCGGAACAGCTGCTAATCCTAAATTGGTAAAACTGTCTAAAGCATTGCCACCAAAGATCAATGAAAAATATATCAGTTTGTTGTCTTCATTTGTAGATGTGTTTGCTTGGGACTATTCTGACTTAAAGACATACGATACGAATATAATTCAGCACACTATACCCATTAAGCCCAATCAGAAACCATTCAGACAGAAGTTGAGGAGGCTAAATCCAAAGCTGCTGCCATCCATTGAAAAGGAGATAAATAGGTTGTACAAATCAGGAATCATTGTTCCCATCAGGTTTTTGGATTGGATCTCTAATTTGGTGCCCGTACGAAAGAAGACAGGTGAGATTCACTTGTGCATTGATTTTAGAAATCTCAATAAAGTTTCGTTGAAAGATAACTATCCACTGCCCAAAATGGACCATATACTTTAGCGAGTAGTGGGAGCATCTCGTATGTCACTACTTGATGGTTATTACGAATATAACCAAGTTTCTATCCATGAAGATGACCAAGACAAGACAACATTCACCACTCTGTGGGGAACTTTTCATTACGCTAAATGCCTTTCGATTTGAAGAACGCGGGTGCCACATTTCAGCGTGCAATGGACTTGGCTTTCGCAAATGAGAAGGATGTCTTTTTGGTTGTGTACCTGGATGATTTGATGGTGTTTTCCAAATCTGATGAAGAACACATGTACCATCTTAAAACTGTCTTTCAAAAGTGCAGAAAATATGGTTTGTCACTGATTCCGAAAAAGAGCTTGTTCGCCATGGAGGAAGGAAAACTACTCGGGCACATTATCTCAAAAGATGGCATTCGTATTCACCCAACACGTGTACAAGCAATTCAACAAATTGATCTACCCCAGAATAAGAAAGAGATTCGATCTTTCAATGGTAAAATGAATTTTCTACGCTGCTTTGTACCTAATCTTGCTGAGCACCTAAGAGAGATTACAAACATGCTTAAGAAGGACAACCAAGTGAAATGGATGGAGGAGGCTGTAAAATCTTTCAATTTATTCAAATTGGCTCTTTCTTCAACTCCAGTTCTAGTCAGCTCGGACTACACTCAGGATTTCATATTGTTTTCATTTTCTTCGGAGCATACTATGGCAACTATGTTATTGCAGAAAAGAGATGATCACGAAAGACCCATTGCATTATTTAGCAGAGCTATAAGAGATGCAGCCTTAAAATACAACATCATTGAGAAGCAAGCCCTTGCACCTGTGAAAGCATTGAAAGGTTTCCAGGTATATATTCTACATTCTCATATTTTGGCCTATGTTCCTAACTCTGCTGTCAAAAATGTTTTAGTGCAGACCGATCCCAAAGGAAGACGAGGCAAGTGGATTGCAGCTTTGTTGGAATATGATGTGGAAATAAAGCCCACCAAGCTTGTTAAAGGACAAGGATTGGCAAAGTTAAGGGCCGAGTCAAACTTGCACGCCTTAGACATAAATCGGATCGCTGCTATGTCTGATAAGCATGAGGAAGGATCGTCAATTCAGGTATCTGAAATGTTTGCTCTTCCTCCGTGGTATTCATATGTCATATATGTACTTAAGAATTTGTCACCACCACCTGGATGACTAGAAACAAAGTGAGAACACTCAAATTGAAGGCTGCCAAGTTTTGCATTCTAAATTCTGCACTATATTGGAAAGATCCCGGTGGCGTTCTGTTAAATTGTTTGGTGGAAAAAGAAGCAAAGAAGGTCATGGAGGATTTCCATGAAGGAGATTGTGGTGGTCACCTTTTTTGGAAATCAATAGAAAATAAAATTCTGAGAGCGGGATACTATTGGTCGAAATTGTTTGCTAATGTTTATAAGATGGTCAAGAGCTGTCATAAGTGTCAGATTTTCGAAGGAAGGCAGAAGTTACAGCCTTTGCCACTTAAGCCCATTGAGGTGAGTGCCCCTTTTCAGCAATGGGGGCTGGACTTCATTGGTGAAATTCATCCCGCTTCTTCCGGTGAGCATAGATGGATCCTCACAACGACAGATTATTTCATGAAATGGATCGAAGAAATTCCCACCAGACAAGCTACAGATGCGGTAATTATTTCATTCCTTGAAAATAATATCTTGTCTCGCTTTGGTTGCCCGAATAAGTTAATCACTGATTACGCAACAACTTTCAAATCAAAAAGGATGGTAGAGTTTTGTCATAAATATCACATCATTTTGGGTCACTCAACTGCCTATCATCCGCAAGGCAATGGAATGGCGGAGTCTTCTAATAAGTCATTGGTCAACATCATCAAGAAGCTGCTGGAAATAAATAAGAAGAGCTGGCATAAGAGGTTGGTCAATGCACTTTGGGCAGATCGGGTCAGTCAGAAGAAATCCATTGGTACGTCACCTTTTGAGCTTGTTTATGGAGTTGATACAGTGTTTCCCACCTCTCTCACAGCCCCAGTAGTCAAACTTCTTCAGGAGGCCGGCAGTGAAAATGATCTTATGTAGAGAAGGTTGAATCAAATGGTCCACTTGCAGCAGACCAGAGAAGAAGTCTTCTAGAACACATCCAAATTGCAGGAGAAGATTAAGAAAATTTATGACAGAAAAGAAAAGGTGGATAAATTTCAGTTGGATGATGTGGTGCTGAAGTGGGATTCAAGGAATGAGGAAAAAGGTAAGCACAGTAAGTTCGAGAACCTCTGGAAAGTTCCCTTCAAAATTGTAGCATATCGGGGTTAGAATGCCTTTCTTCTGAAGGAAATGAATGAGGAAGATTGTCCAGGAGGGCCGATCAATGGTCGGCTGCTCAAGCAGTACCATTTCTGAGTTATTGACGCTGCTTCCACTGTCACTGTAAATACCATTTTATTTCAGTTTGGTTAGAGTTTTTCAAGTTAGTCTTCAAGTCATTTCAATATCAAATGTGAGTAAGTTTTTTTTTGGTCATTTGAGTTTCATAAATGAGTCAAAGTCCTGTGTTGTTTGTCAAAATAATGACTCCATAGCCCAATGGACGAAGGCACTGTCTAGCTCTTCCAGAGATCTGCTATTCTTGGCACCTCCAAGGAGCTACCATCCCCCATTGGAGCCAATGTTAGAGTCGGTCTTGTCAGTCCTCCGTCAGAGATCAAAACTCTTTATGCATTTCATTTTTAGGTGTCTCACTCCATTCACTCAGCTGCATTCTGCTAGGGGCATGCCATAATCTAACGGAAAAGGTCTTGTTAGTCATTTCCCCTCATGTCTGGCACCTGCTGGATTAGGTCTTTTCATCAATGTTCACTGACCATGACAGCCAATGTTCGATCTTTTAATGGAAAAGAGTCATTTTCAGTCATTAGGTCTAGGGATTAGTCAATTTGGTCTTCAACCATGTCCAATAAAGCCATGCAGACTAGAGGGAGGCCCTTACAAAGTTATGATTCAAATATTTTCATCGTCAGAGTAACAGCTTACGACTGTTCTTCAAAACTCTATTTTGAAGAAATGTCAAACAGTGTGTCATTTGTGATGATTTTCCAAAAATGTCTCCAATTGATATCTTCAAGCACGGGCATGGTTTCCTTGGCCAAATTCCATGTCATGCAATCTCCTGCAAAAAGTGCCAAAAATTTCATCATTTTAGCTAAAAATTCAAAGGGAAAAGTGAAATACAAAGTTGCTTTAAATCAGTGAAAAAGTGCCAAAACAAGACATTAGCAAAGTGGGTTTTGAAGAAGAAAAAATTAAACCCATGTCTCCAAAAGCATTTATAAAGGATTCCCATAAGAAACAAAGTCATTGTGCAAATCAAGGTTATAGACAAGCATTGCAAAGTCATTGGGAGAGAAAAGCACACGTTTGGAGTAAGTTTGAAGGTGTTTTCATAGGCGCGGCACACACACAGAGGAGCGTGGCGCACATTGGGAGCGCAGCGCACAGAGCGCTACCCCACAATGTTAATTTAACAATGGGTGACGCATATATAGAGCATGGCGCACTGGGTTTGTTGCGCGGCACACACCCAAAAAGGCCCGAAATTGTTCCAAATTTGCCACAAATCATTTGGAATTCCTTCCAATTTCCAGGTAGGGTCTATATCTTGGCTTGCTCATCAAAGTTCGTGGATAGGATGATGGTTATGGCCATTTATAATTGCAATAAAAAACACTTAAACCCTACCACTTGAAAACATCAAAGCCTTTGCTATAGGGTTGCAAACTTGTGGTGTTGATGCCAAGGCTCCTCCTACCTCTCATTTTTCCCCTTCTTTCCATTTTTCCCTTCCCCCCTATCTCATTTTTCCCTATTTTCCCTACCCTAAAACATTACTAAACCCTTATTCCCTATTCCCCCCACTCATTGGTCAATGTAAACCCCAAAACCATACCCTATAAAATCCCCAAACACTCCTACATATCCCTGAACAAAATTTCCCCCCATAACCCCTATTCACATCATATTATTCCCCTTCCTAACACTCCCTTTTTTCATTGTTCCCATTGGTGGCAGATATCACAACAACACCTGGTTTCATACCATCATCAAAGGGCAGTCCAAACACAGTACACATACAGTAGTCATGGCATTTGAGCATTCATCGGAGTATCAGATGGAGACCCAAAGTGATTCATCCTCAGAAGAGTAGGCTCTTTGGAGACATCATAAAAGTGACGAACATGTTAGGGATGAGCCAACAACCCTCACAGAATTGCAGGCCTACCCTCTTGCTATGTCATGTTTCCAGCATCTATTATGTTTGGATTTTTTTCAAAAGGTGGCTAGCGTTCGAGTTCATCATGAGTTGGCCCGTCTTTTTGTGCTTCACCTACATGGAGATCACTCTATCTTGGCCGTGGTCACCTTCACACTGACACTCGAAACTATCTCATTAGCAACTGGCATACCAAATGTTGGAGAATAGTGGCACAAGAAACATAAGGTGGATAGGCGACATTATGAGCCTTACATTAAGGCCAGTTTCCTGAGGCAGCTCCAAAGAGTCTTTCCGTTCTGATATTTGAAAGATGAGTATGCTCCACTCATGAAGTTGATCATGAAATATTTCATTTGTGAGGGGAGGTTCTCTCGTTTATATGCCTATCACATTAGGTTGCTCATGCACTTTACCAGGGTACGGATGATGAACATCCCATATTTCATTTGCAGGAACATAGAGAGGATGAACACCTTCATGTAGCACAAAACCCCTCAGCAGCAACTTAACAGTGTTTATCACTTTGCTCTTATTAAGATTTTGGTGGATCATTAGTTGGGATTGCAGGGCATTACTTGGGATGACTTCATCTCCCGTGACCTCTTCAGCACTTCACAGGTATTATCAGAGGTTGAACATGAGACAGGTGGTCCTTCTCATCAGTATAAGCACCATGAGACCACTACTATGCCAGTATTCATCACCTATCAGAGAGGCAGTAGACATTTGTTTGCAGCAGCAAAGCGAGTGTTATCTCCACCCGGGGTGGAAGGGGCCTTGCTTTCGACATCAAAAATACAAGTACAGGACAAGGGCAAGAAGCCCATGCATGACGAGGGGCCATCAGGTGAACAAGAGACTGACTTCATCCTCATTCACGAGGATGATGCCGATGTGGAGAGTGCCAAACTTAGGAGGACCATCCAAGAGCAGAAAACGGAGATCCAAGACTTGTCACTCAATTTGGAGAGGGCCAAGTGGATTATCAGGTATTTGGAGTAGAGGAAAAAATAGCTTGAGGACCAGCATGAGATCATGGAGCTGCAAAGCATCCGTGAGAATCACCATGCTACCCAACATAGGAGGATTGAGCTCACTCCATTAGAGCAAGAGATTAACAATGACCGAGAGTCTTGGCTCGAGCGGATCAACATCCACCTAAAGAGACTGCTAAAGAAGGCCGACAAGGACAAAGCCATATTGAGGAGGATGGTCTATCACTACAGGGCACGAAACATGAGTTCAAAGGCTCGGATAAGGAGTTTGAAGGCAAAATTGAGCAAAGTGACAAAGAGGAAAAAGAGGCAAAAAGAGCAAGATCAACTTTGAATCTTGGCTAAAGCCTCTCTGGCCCAGCATAGCACCTCATAGAGGATCTCCGGCCCAAATTTCAAGAAATTTGGGTCAATTTTGGTCACATGACAAATTTTTGGGCACAACACAGGGTTTTTCTCCCTGTGCGTCACGCCACTGGCGCGGTGCTTAGGATTGGGAGCTCCAAATTATAAATGGCTTGCATTTTTGGATTCAGCATGGAAAATCATGTCTGTTGGTGCATGGACAAGAAATTTGGGCATGATTTGAGTCCCCGGGAGGTAAAAAACACTCAAAAAATGACCTCTCTGCCCCTATTTTGACACACAGGAAGCAGTCTTGGGAGAATGAAGTTTTGGAGGGGAAAATGAGCACCAAATTTAGAAATTCCACTTGGGTTGGAAAGTAGACAGGCCAATATTTCCAACAAGCACACGTGGGCACAATTTGGACTCTATAAGGTACCTCAAAATCACCTCCAAAGTGGCAGGTCACATATAGACAAAAAGGCCAAAATCACTTCCGCTTCGCGACATTTCGATTTGCGACTTTCTCCATGTGGGCCCGCTCATTTACACTACACTTTTTTCGGAAACCAAGGTAAATTTTAAATATTTTGGCTTCTATCCAAGTGGCAAAGGAAGGCGAGCGGTCACCCAAGCCATTTGTCATTTTTGTAATGCTGCACCTGTAACTAATGGTTGGCTTTCAATTTCCAGTTTGTAATCATTTGCAAAACTCCCCAACTCTTGGTCATTCTATTTCCTAATGGCATAGCCTATTTATTGTATGCAAAACTATTTGCAAAGGGTTGGTTGGTTGTAATTTTTGGGAGATTGTGGGAGAGAAACTCAGTTCTTCATTGTAAATTTTGTCAGAGGATTAATAAAAGGCCGCAGCTCTGTTTCATGAGATTCTTGTGGTGTGAGTGTAGCAAATGTGTTCTGTTTATGTTTCATATGTATTTCGTTATGTTTCAAAGTTCATTCATATTCATTTCCAGTGAAATTTTCTAAGTAAGATAAGGTAGAATTCATGTTTATTGCTCTGCCTGTGGGAAAGTTTCACGTATGTGTTCTTCTTCTGTTGAAAAGGATTCATGTGTTTATGTCCTTTTCACCCTCCTAACAATCTTTCCGTTCCGCATTATTTCAAATTTAATTGCTAGACTTTCCGCCAGTCTTGCCTCATGAAGTAATCTATGCCTTTGCGTTAAATTCTCTGCTCATTGCTGTTCATTGGTCCCATACATCCCAGAAACTCAGTCATTTATAAAAATTGTTTTTTGTATCCATATTTATTTACTAGCCTAAATTCAATACCCACCACAAGTCATCTCAGACCATATCGTTTGTTTATTCACTGAGTGTGACACGGAGAGAGCCCTCTCCTATTTTGGTATGGCTAGCTACCAGACTGAGCGTGGTTTGTGGTTACCCTAAATTTTGCCTTCCTTCAGCCTAAGGCGGATTTAGGTGCTAACAGATGTGAATACAACATTTTTTCATGGGGGTCTGGAAGAGGAGATCTACATGAAGAAACATGAAGGTTTGTTGTGAAGGGTAAGAAATAATTGGTATGCAAGTTAATGAAGACTCTGTATGGGTTAAAACAGTCACCAAGGATGTGGTATCAGAAATTTGATACATTTATATGGGGAATTGGCTTCACCATAAGCAAAGAAGATCACTGTGTGTATTTTAAATTAATTGGTGACCGTGTTATTTATCTAGTCTTTTATGTGGATGATATGTTTTTGGTTGGAAATGACAAAGAAATTATCCAGGATTTGAAGATCCAATTGTCCTCCAAATTTGACATGAAAGATCTTGGTGCTGAAAACTATATTTTGGGGATGGAAATTAAAAGAGATCGAGCAAAGAGGAAGATCTGGTTAAACCAAAGGAAGTATGTTGAGACAATACTGCAGAGGTTTAATATGCAAGATAGTAAACCGGTGAAGATTCCTATTCCTGTTGGTGTAAAGTTATCTTCTTAATAGTGTCCCAAGACACAAGAAGAGGAAGAGGACATGTCTCATGTTCCATATGCAAGTCTAGTCGGTAGCTTGATGTATGCGATGGTTTGTACTAGACCAGACATTGCACATGCAGTGGGAGTATTGAGCAGGTTTATGTCAAAACCAAGAAAGGAACATTGGACAACAGTGAAGCAGGTTTTCAGGTATTTGCGTGGCACTAGTAATTATGGTTTGTGCTACCAAGGAAGACTGGGATTGGACAGATTTTTGGATATCCATGGCTTTGTTGATGTAGACTGGGCTAGAGATATGGTTCGGAGAAGATATACAAGTGGGTATGTGTTTAACCTATTTGGAGGTGAAGTCAACTGGATGAGTAATAAACAATTTGTTGTGGCATTATCAACTATAGAGGTAGAATACATGGTAGCCACTCACGCAAGCAAGGAAGCATTTTGGTTGTAGAGATTGTGTTCAGGTATGGGTTAGTACAGGGAGCTATAAGGATAGACTGTGATAGCCAAAGTGCAATTTTCTTGGCAAAGAACCCTACTTAGCATTCAAAGACAAAGCACATTGATGTTCAGTATCACTTTGTGAGGGATATGATAGAAGACAAAAATTTGTTGTTGGTAAAGGTGGACACTTTGAATAATACTGTACATGCATTGACAAAATCTCTGAGCTCTAAGAAGTCCTCTTTGTGTAGAGAAACCTATATTAGGTTGGGCAAACCTACCTATGGTTTCGTGCATGGTTTTCGCACATGGTTTTGGACGCTATGGTTTTGGATGCAATGATTTTCGGTCCACGGTATTGGATGCTTTGGCATGTATAAATATGTATTGTAACATTGAAAGGAACATAATGAAAAATCAAGCTAGTAGTCTCGGTTTTGGGATCTAGGGGAAATCTCTATGTATATGTGTTTTATGTGTTATGCTCTCGCATTGTTTATTTTCTGTGTTTTAGAATTCGTATTCAAGTAATTTTTGTACAGGGTTAAAACTTACACCACTCAATCGCAAAGGTTTCCTTGCTCTTGTCCTCTGGCGCGATTTTGATTTGGTGGTACCCAAAGAACCCATTAGTGAAGGAATATGCTTCCTGGCCACCTACATTGTCCAACACTTCATCAGTGAATGGAGTCGAGAAAGGATCATGTACACAAGCATCATTCAGCTTTCTGAGATCCATGCATATCCTTATTTCATCCGTCTACTTCTTTTCCTGTACCACCATTGGACTTACCCAGTCAGATTCTTCCATAGGCTCAATGATGCCTACCGCAAGCATCTTGTCTAGCTCTAAGTAGACCTTCTCCTTATATTTCAGATTGAGACAGTAAGGTCTTTGTTTAACTGGATTCGCATCTGGATTTAATGTGATCTTCATCATACCTGTTATAGCTCCAAATCTCACTATTATGGTTTGTGATGCTGCACTCATGGCCTAGGGCAACCCCTCCTTCCAGACCTGGTCTCAAATTTAAAAAACAGTGTTTATTCCTTGTACACGATATTTCCCTGAGTAAAACACGTGTATATGCGGGTAGGCATATACCCAACCCGCGTATATGTATTAAAACACTTAAAAAAATATAAAAATCCTTATTTTTGGGCAGAGATCGCGGGTTTTACCTGCTGATCACCTATTAGTGCCCGTGGCCCAACTGTTCCCAACCAACTCCCAACTAAAAAACTACTTTGGGAGTGGTATAAAAAGACATCAAAGGGAAGGCATAAAGGAGGAGAGAAGAGAGAGAAAGGTTATTATGCTGATATTTTTCCATTGACCAAGTCTGAAGACCCTTGTGCCTTCTGCACTTCCCCCATTTGTACAGGAAACCCTTGTTTTCTTGTGTGTTGATGTTCATCCACTAGTTATGGCATCATGGAGCGAGTCTTGGAAGGAGATATGCTAAAGGCTTGAGGCTGGATGGATCCGGAAGGAAGCTTTGCTTGGAGCCTGCAAAAGGTTACTCAGGTGATATTACTCCTTTTGTACATTCTATTTGTCTATAATAAAGAAACACATCTTGGTTCCTGATATGTGTCTTCTTTATGTTTGTGATGTTCATGCTTGAATTTCATATGTAAATGGTTGTTTTAAGTTCATAACTAACTTCCTTCTTTTATAACATAAAGATGATTTCTTTATAAGTCTTTGTCCATATACTGCTATATTCTTTGGAATTGGTTGTTTTACAAGACAAAGGAGCGAAAGGGACTTGAAGAAGGGTTTGGACCCTTGAGGAACTTCTCGAACGTAGGACCTGAGGTACGCCCCTCTTAATATAGAATTTGCTTATCATAGCATAATGGCTGTGTGAATGTGTGTTTCTCTGTTTAGACAACTTTCAGTCTGCTAGTGTTTCCACCCAAAAGCCCTAGGGGAGCAAATCCCTCAACAGAATCGGCGACTCCGTTGGGGACAACACTCTTGTTGTTCCTAGTTTTGGTGTTTGTCAAGCCAATCAGGGCTCAGTTGCTTGTTGGTCTGCTGTTACTGTCTGGTCTGTTCTTGAATTCTAAGTTTTGCCAGTTTCTCCAGTTTGTTTTTTACTTTTCTTGAAATCTTTCATATACGCTATTTTCCTTAGTTACAGAAGTGTACGTACACTTTTTTCCTGAAGTAAACCCGCGTATACGCAGTTTTCCTCAGGCACAGTCGCGTATACACACAATCTGCACATAAGTAGAGTCGCGTATATATTGCAATTTTCAAGATTTATAAATTTTTGTGTCTCTGAAGGTTTGTCTGGTGGTTTGATTCAGTTTGAAACAATCATTTTTCAGTATCAGTTGTTTGTTTTACAGCAAGCGTCTTACTCCGATTTCTCCCAGATTATAAGGAGTATTGGTCTTGTTTTGTTTTTGCAAGTGTCATTGTTTTTTGCTAAAAGCACGCAAGATTTCTTGTTGGAATCTTTAGCAGAAAGATTGTTATAAATCTTTGTGTTGAATTTTGCTTTTGGTGACTTTTTGTTTGCTTGACAAAACCGCTTTTTGTGACCATCTACTTCTTTGTGTCATGAAAGTTGTCGATTGATGCTTTCTTGAAATTGTCTTTTTGATCTATTTTGGTCTTTGTTACCAAAGCTTTCATTGCTACTTTCGATTGTTAAAAAGCATCTTTAAACACATTTGTTTTTGTTGAGTTTTCATCCATTGTATGGTGTGAGCTTGCAAAAGTGGTTGTTGCTTATTGTTTCGATCGCAAAGTTTCAGCTTTGTTGAGAGCATTTTTGAAAAGACTTTTTTGTTGCTACTTTGAAGAAAACTCTTTGAAAAACTTCGCTTTGCTTTCTTGAACTTGCTTTTCATTTGGTTTCCTTTTAGTGAATGAAAGTGTTTTATGTTTGTCTTGAAACTTGTTTTTAGTGTTTAGACGAAATGAATGGTAGCATCGCATATTCCATCTAGACATTTTAAGTGGCAAAATAAAAATTGATAAGCAAGCAACTTTCATTTCTTGTTTTTAGAGAGATCTTGAATTGTTGCACCTTCACTATACTTTGCATTAGTTTGCATTGTTAAAGCATTAGCAATTCTTTTGGTTTTTACGTGTGCGAAGTGTGTTACAAGAAAAGAAAAGAAAAAGTTTTTGCTTTCTAAGTGTTTCCTACAACCCATGTAGAGTACTCTTTTCATCGAAAGAAAAATGATTGCATTCATGTAGTTACTTTTTTATTTTTATTTTTGGTTGGGTCATACACACATCATCAAGTTTCACTTCCGTTATCCCCTGACTTAAAGAACAACCTATTTTAAAAATCAAGCATTAACTAAAATTCACTAGAACGTTTTCTTTTAAGTTAAATACACCAACAAGTTTTAGGATTTTAGGGCCTTGGATTAGGCGAGTGGAGAGTTAACTCTCCAAGGCCATTTAAACATCAAACATAGGAGTTTGAATAACGAGAGAAAATCCAATAGCGTTAGGAAGACCAGGAAAGCTCCGGATCTGGGAGTTAAGCACGAGGGTCTGTGAAGACAGGGAAGAGAGATACCCCCTCTCTACTTGTCCGAACTTACCTCACGACTGTTCCGCCTGGCTTCTGCGACGAGTTGGTATCCATAGTTGCTACTCCTAGGGAACTACATAGGTGGTTGCGGAGGGGAATCCCGTGGCACCTGAGGTCGACGTTGCATGACTCTCGATAGTACTACTGGAGGGCACCCTTGCGAAGCTTGGGAGCTTGCATCGGTGCAGGATGTTGTTAGGAGGTTAGTGTAACTTCCTCTGTTACCTTCACTGATAGGGCTGGGCCATCATTATCCCAAACTATCTTCAGAAGGCCCCTTACTCCACTTTCTTGTATTTTGGTGTTCTGTCCTCATCACCCGGAGCGGAAATACTTGGAAGTTGTTTGACTGGCTGATATCTTTTAGGGACTTTTTAGTGAGTGCTCTTTGCTCCTTGTATATAGTTGGCTTTAGGTATTTTTGTCATGTCACATTGGGAATTTGTGTTTTGAGTGACTGGCTTACCACTCTACCGATCTTGAAAGGCTTTTGGTCGTTCTTTCAGAAGTTGTGGAGTTGCCTCCTCAAGGGCAAAGGTTTTGATTGCTTATCCATATTCCTTGAAAAGTTATTTCTACATTCCCGTAAGGGAAGGGTTTGAGGATCAGTTAGATATGGCCAATATTCCTGTGGAAACCAACCAAGGTACCCTTCCAAAAGGGGATCCATGTGCTTTTCCTTTCTTTGGAAACGTTGGTACTCCCTTGATGGCCACTTTGAATATTCCTAGGTTGAATGTTGGACTGCCCATTTGGCTGTGGTCCATTCCGAATATTCCGAATGCTCTTGAATCCCCTCAGTTGAATGATTTATTTCAAGGGCATCACATGGGTGCTAATTTTTCATCTTCTTTCAAACAGAAATATGGGATTCCTTTTCCCCTCCTTCTTGTAATATGAAATCTAAAAGGAGGAGAAAGAGGAAGTCAAAGAAGAAGAATAATTCTATCCCTACATCTCCGACCTCTGCTAGTCATGTGGAAGATGAGTCTTCAACCTCTGCTCGTCATGTTGGAGATGGACCTTCAGCCGCTGCTAGTCATGCTGGGGGTACAAGTCTAGTCACTGCAAATCATACTAGCACTTCATCCTCAACCTTTGCTAGTCATGTTGGAGATGAGTCTTCAACCACTGCAAGTCATGCTGGGGGCATGAGTCTAGTCACTGCGAGTCATACTAGCAAAGAGTCACCAACCTCTGCAAGTCATGTTCAGGACTCTCCACAAACCACTGCTAGTCATGTTGGCGGAATGGAGGTTGATAAGAAACCTGGACGTAGAAGTTTTAAACCTAAGTTCCCTTGTAAGATATGCAAGGGAGACCATCTTACTCATTTATGCACTGGTATTCAAGAGGTTCAAAGGATATGGTCCGAGTCTGAAAGTTCTTCTACTCCTACATCTGATATGGTTTCTCGTCAAACCCATCAACCATTGGTTGATAATGTGGCTGAGCCAGTGCAATCACTAGCTGATTACACTCCTCTTTTGGGGGGTGAAGTGCCTAACAAAAGAGTCTGCTTAATTTCTAGTACCGAGTCTTCTAGTATAGGGGGCATTCCGGTTTCTTCAAATGTTCCCCCTCCAAGTTCCAAGATTGTTTCCTTTGATTGGGATAGTCTTGTCGAGCCTTGTCTTCCTTCCACTACACCTTTCCAAATAAAGGTCAGAGTGAATTCCATAAATGTCTATCGATGTATGGTGGATGAAGGATCCTCTACAAGTATTATATCCTCTTTGACTTGGAAAGCTTTGGGTTCCCCAAAGTTGTTGACAGCTCAGAGTCAGTTGTTAGCCTATGATAGAAGACTTGGTGAATCTATGGGTGTTCTTCCTCAATTGCCTATCACTTTAGGTGGGAAGACTATCTTAATCGATATGATGGTGGTAGATAGCCCTTTAGACTTTAATATGCTACTTGGGCGTGATTATGTCTATGCTATGAAGGCTATGGTGTCTTCACTCTTTCGAGTAATGTGCTTTCCTCATAACGGGAATATTGTCACTATTGATAAGCTTGCATATGATAATCACCACCCTAATTCGACTTTATTGCAGAATGCCCCTTGGTTTGTTCCAAGTGTTCAAGTAGACTCTACCCCGCCGCGGGTCAATTATGTGGCATTGAATCCTCAATGTTCAAATGCTTCTGAGAAGGATCCTTTGACCTATTATTCTCCTTCTTGGGACTTTGTCCCGACAGTTGACTGAGAGATTCTTCCTATAGGGACATGGGACCCTTTAATTCCCTCTTTTGATCCTTGTAGTTCTCATAATTTCTTAGAACTTGTTTTTCCTTCACAGGAGGAACTCTTTGAAGCCATGAGTTATGAATACCAAAGGAATCCTTGGTCTAAGCCCTGCAAGGGGTTTTTTCAGATGAACTATTATGCGTAGGCCGCAAGGCTGCGTGATTCCCTATACCATATTGTATATATAAGGTACGCATTTTCAAGTTTTGTATTCTATAACACAAGATCTTATATGAAGTTTATATGTGGGATGTATTAACTTCTTGTCTAGTGTTCCTATTTATGTTTATAGAACTTGGAAGATTTATCCTTTGGAAATTTTTATGGTTGGTCCGTTCTGACAGGTATTGGTTTCCGAAACTGGCATATAGGTTAGGTTTTTCCGCCTGCATTGTGCATTTATCAGTTTCCTTTCCTATTTGGCCTTAGGATCAACCCCACCAAGTTAGGGTGAGGAACCTTCTCATTGCTTAGAAGTACCATGACTTGGGTGGTAGAGCCTACCTTATCATGGGTGCCCTAGTTAGTACCTTGTTGTCACCTGGCACTCATGCTGATTCTTTTTCCTTAGGCTCGGGAGTCCTCTGTAGTCCCACCATGACTTATGCGTTGAAGACTCATTCCTCTTAGCTTCTTCTCTTTGTTCTGACCTTATACCCTAGAGGCTCCTTTGTGTTGAGTTGTACTACTGCATTGCATGTTGACCATTTGCACCTTTTGGCCTAGAGCCAGCTTTACTTGGACTCGTGTTTAAGCCAAATTTTGACCATGACAACTGCAAAATCAACCTTGAATACCTTTGACTTCGGCAACTTGACACACCTTGACCCGTGGAAGGAACATACCTTTAAGTGTCTTTGACCAGTTTTCGCCTCCCTGCATTGAGCATAGGAATGTTCCATTCCCACGAACTAGATCATCTATTTCATCGACACTTGTTCTTTCCACTATACCATAGCATTCTTTTATTCTTTTTCGAGCTTAACAGAAAAAGACAAAAAAATTAAATATTCCAAAAAGAGTGGGAATGGGACGGTATTTCCATTTATTATTGGCAGCTAGAGTCAGTCATGTCGCCCCTGAGCAAAGTACTCGAAACAAAGTCTCCTTGATTTGGGTAGGATTTAGTTTGACTTAGGTACGCCTCAACCTTGTTATTGAGTCAGTTCTCCCCCGATTGGTTATCTATTCCAATCATATGGAGGGTTCATTCATGCCTCCTGCATGACGAACTTATACAGAGTCATCATATGCTGCCATATAGTTACATTGAGTCGTGCTTTTGTTCAAGGGAAGTTAGCCTGAGTCGGCCTCTCTGCGGTGTCTCTTGACTTATTTTTCAGTCAGCCATCCCTGGTTGTCAGTGTCATGTCTATTATCACATCAGTTATATTGGTCCTTTACTCGTGCTGGTTTGAGAAGGTCTCCATTGACTTCTTGCTGGTAGGTCTTGTCCTTATCGATGATGACATCTTTCTCTGAGGACAGGCCTAGAGCTGCACCCTGGCCCTATTTTCATTATTGATAGGTCACCTTGTGCTCAGCATCGATCAGTATCATGGGTCTTTAACTGAGTGGTTTCCCCTTTGTTCGACGTCAGCTACATTATCACACATTTGGGATTCGATGCCAGTAAACCTTGGTTTCCATTGACCCTATTGTGGATCCTCGCCTCTATGTCGACTTTCATTATTGGTTGGTTCAAGAGGGCTTTCTGCCCGTGTGCTAGCCACAATTGGTGTACGCCGAAACGTTACTTCGTTGGGTTACTACATCTCTTTCGTCCGATTCCCTTCCAACCATTATTGGCCTACGGGTTAACTCGCACTAGATTGATGAAGATGCCCTTAATGCCTTCCTCTAGTGATCTTTTCCCTATCGACTCTGATTCATGCTCTGGGGAAAAGATCTAGAGATCCATTTGGTATAACCTTGGGGTGTGCAGTCCATTAGTGGCAGATCCTTCGCTATCGATAGTGGGAAACATCATTGTTCTGATTCGATTAGATTTCTTACAGGTGTTCGCTTCAGCTCATCTATTGCACTTGTGGTTTGGACTTGGGTACTTGACGCTCATTATCATTATCGGTGAGTAGTCTCGCATTTGTTAACGGTATACATCAATGACCGGTAATCAAACGATTTATCACATGGTTGACTTCAGATCATTTATTCCCATGGTGTAGAAATGTACCACGACGGTCGGTGAAGACCTCAGGTTGTATCGGCATTCATTGGTTCATTTGACAGTTGCTCCTGTTGCTGCTAGTTGATACCGCTCCACCTTATATGTTGCAGTCAGTCATGGCGACATTCTATATGCTGGCACCTGAGTTTGCAGTGTAGTACCATCATTTTACATCATGTTCAGTTGGTACCTTTTGGGGATCAGTTTTTGATATCAGTGATCCGTTGTATCTTTCGGCATCATTGACAATTTTATATGTGATATTCAGACATGTACTTGTTCGATCATGATCAGATGATCCATTATGTATTTTCCAGTCATTTATACTTGTATACTTAGTGGATCCGCTTGTACTTGATATGTGGACATGCTTTGTTTTCTCTGAGCATGGGTATGCCCACCTCAGACAGTGTTTCATTCTGATCTCCTTTTGTGGCTTGGCAGACTGAATTCTGGTGAAGTCCTTCTCAGTTTTCGACAAACTTCCTTTCCATGGACTTGCTTAATACATTTTGGCCATCATGTACCCGTTCTGACCTCATATATTAGGGGGCCTCTATTATAGCTCCAAATCTCACTCTTGAGGTTTGTGATGCTGAACTCATGGCCTAGGGCAACCCCTCCTTCCAGACCTGGTCTCAAATTTAAAAAACAGTGTTTTATTCCTTGTACGCGATATTGCCCTGAGTTAAACGCGTGTATACGCGGGTAGGCATATGCCCAACCTGCGTATATGTATTAAAACACTTAAAAAAATATAAAACTCCTTATTTTTAGGCAGAGATCATGGGTTTTACCTGCTGATCACCTGTTAGTGCCCGTGGCCCAACTGTTCCCAACTAAAAAACTACTTTGGGAGTGGTATAAAAAGACATCAAAGGGAAGGCCTAAAGGAGGAGAGAAGAGAGAGAAAGGTTATTATACTGAGATTTTTCCCCTAACCAGGTCTGAAGACCCTTGTGCCTTCTGCACTTTCCCCATTTGTACAGGAAACCCTTGTTTCCTTGTGTGTTGATGTTCATCCACTAGTTATGGCATCATGGAGTGAGTCTTGGAAGGAGATATGCTAAAGGCTTGAGGCTGGACGGATCCGGAAGAAAGCTTTTCTTGGAGCCTGCGAAAGGTTACTGAGGTGATATTACTCCTTTTTTACATTCTATTTGTCTATAATAAAGAAACACGTCTTGGTTCCTGATATGCTTCTTCTTTATGTTTATGATGTTCATGCTTGAATTTCATATGCAAATGGTTGTTTTAAGTTCATAACTAACTTCCTTCTTTTATAACATAAAGATGATTTCTTTATAAGTCTTTGTCCATATGTTGTTGTATTCTTTGGAATTGGTTGTTTTACAGGACAAAGGAGCGAAAGGGACTTGAAGAAGGGTTTGGACCCTTGAGGAACTTCTCGAACGTAGGACCTGAGGTATGCCCCTCTTAATATAGAATTTGCTTATCATAGCATAATGGCTGTGTGAATGTGTGTTTCTCTGTTTAGACAACTTTCAGTCTGCTAGGGTTTCCACCCAAAAGCCCTAGGGGAGCAAATCCCTCAACAATACCTAGGTCCTTGATTATCCCCTTCAAATCCTTGAACTTGGTAGGGAATAAATCTTGGTATTTGCAGAGCAATTCAATGACCTTATTCACCATTGTGTCATACCAGTAGTCTCCAATCCTCGTGAATTGGGGCTCTGCCTCAGTACTAATGTTTACTTGTTTTGTTTTTAACGACATGGTTATATCAGAGTTCTTAATCTGCGGTCCTTCAACCTCACGGTGACCCTTTGTTTCTGGAATGTTAATCTTCTGTGGATCCTCATCCTCTTCCTCAGTAGTTACATTATACAATTATAGCGTGTGACTCAGCTGAGTAGCACATTCAAGCTGAATCAGGTCTAAAGGATCATGCGACATCCTAAAGATTGCTGCTTTCACCTCTTGTAGCACTTCATCAATACTGTCAAACCCATCCTCAAAACTGAATGTCATCATGAACCCCTCGTGTAGGATATCCCATTTTCCTGTCCCATGGTGGAGCTCAGTTTCTACATACTAGTTCATCAGGACAATATCCAAGGTGTGACAGAACAAGTGCACCCATTCAGGTTGGGGCTTTTCTCCATAAGCCTGGTTCCATTTGGGCAAATGCGCGTGAAGATCATCCTACCCATCATACTTGTATGTTATTTGCATCTTAGGCTTTCAGAATCATGTTCTCATCATCCTCCTACATTCACGCCAATCATCAAAGCTTCCCTTATGCATACCCCACCATCTTGTGGGCATAGTGCGCAATGCCCAATCCAACGCCTAGAAGCGTTGCTTTTCTAGTACCTTCCTTTAAAATGCATCCAAAAAGATATCTACCTCATTTAGACCATCATAAGTAGGTATATTTCTTACCTCAGAGGGCACACAATGCAGCGTTCGAGTTATCATGTTGCAGTTCAGTGTAGTCACTTCATGTAACCGATTTTGCCACGGCTCTAACTCTTCATCAGAATCCGAGGTGCATTTGTAATTTGTCCATCCAAGGTGGGATTCACCTAATCTTTTTCTCGCATTGTTATCTTATAGATATAGTCCAAATCATCATCGCTCTCATAATCACGGACTAGTTCAGTATAGCGCGATCCCTCAGCAGGATCTAGAGGTACTATTACGTGTAGTGGTTTCTTCTCAAAGATCATCTTCCACTTCTTCAGATTAATTACCCCATTCATATCAGTGGCCCAGTCAATTCCTAGGAGTGCAAGATAGGGATTATTGTCATCCACTATCTCTATTACTTCAAATTTAGCTAGCGCGCTCACACCTTCAATATCCACAGTCACCCCCTGTAGCTGCCCCATGGGGATGATCTTTTGCTGATTGGCCATCCTTCGCTGAATCGAAGACCATTGTAGCATGGTCTCTCCATTCGTTCCCAAGTCTACTTTGGTAGGACGTTCACATCTGATCCCAGGTCCAAAATAACCTGATCCATTTCATACTCCCCTATCTGCGCGGTCAGTCTCATCTCCCGTCCCGTTCTTGTTTTATGCTTGTCAATCTTTCGTACTATGCACAGCTCATCCGACTTGGTTCTAGTGCATCTATTGATGAGCTCTTATAACCCTTCCATAGCCTTACTATTGAGCAGTAACTTCATATAGGTCTCCAGGAAAGTTGTGAGCATAGAGGGGTCCATCTCCTACTCAAGCTTATCCTTGCTTCCTGAGGTGGAGGCCTCATCAAAGCTCTTCTTAGCTTCCATGAAGGTTTCACATGCGCACTCCAAAAATCGAACTCAGCTTCCTTTACTAGAGCTTTCTGAACCCATGTACTATCTTCTGGCTATTTCCCCTTGTCATCTCCTGTTGCAATTTCACTTATGAGCACTATATTTACATTTGGATCCTCTTCGCACGGCTCAGACCTCATCATCTGCAGGTTATGAGTCGGCAGAGGTGGTAGCGCCCCTTTATCATGTATCATAGCTATTAGCATTGGATAGTCTTTCATTTCATGATCAAACAACATGCAATACTTGCACGACGGACTCATTGGATTAGAGAAATTGCGGGCATAGTGTCCCTATCCTCCATAATTGTAGCAGATCAACTATCCTTGACCTCTGCCAGGTCCTCCTCTACCTTGGCCTCGTCTGCACCATCCCTTCACTCTGGTCAGAGAGCCGCATTTTTTCCTGAACTCTATAGGTAGGAGTTCGATCCATCATTAATTCACAAATCCTATAATTACACTCATCATGCCCTACTGACCTACAAAAGTTGCAGAACAGTTGTTGCGGTGCCTGTACAAACTTATGTAACAAATGCCAACTATCAGTGTCATATTTTCCTGCTACCTGACAAATAGTGCACCATAATGTAGGCCCCACGCTAGGTCCTGTTATCACCCTAAAATTTTTGTTTCTAAGCTCTGGAAGGTTTGCCTTGTTTCTAGTCATAGTCTTATAGGTTTTGAGTCATCTCATCTCAACAAGTGTCATTCTCTTTTCCAAAAAGTTTCATAGCCTCATTCCATGTCCTAAAAGCCTCACCATGTGTTTTGACATTAGTTTGATTCCAAAGGATTCATGTTAGTCTTGGTCTAGTCTTTCCATGGTTGTTTTCATGTCTAAGATCTATAAAAGAGTCTTGTTGGTATGGTCAAATAGGGTCAACACTCCGTTCTTGCCCATCACTGGTCCCACATCACCTAAAATTTCATGTGTCAAACTTATGTCAAGGTTTTCATAGTGAAAAACTCACTCTAGGTGTTTTCGTAGCACAGACAGTGTAAAAAACCAGTTTTGCGATACGAAATCACTGAATTAGGAGTTTTCGTAGCATGCTACGAAACCCCTAAAGCAGCATGTTTCAGCAAAACAATTGTTTTTACTAGTTAACTTCTAGAAGGTTTCCCGAGAAGCTGAAAACTCAATTTTGAAAAAAAAAAGATGATTTTCTTCCTAACATGCTGAAATACAAAAACCTCTTTCAGTTTCTTCAAATTCATTCTGAGGTGGGAGGAATTTATGGTTAAACTTGCGCCACGAGACTGCTGAAAGTCAAGCTTGGTCTTTTGGTTTTAGCAGTCTTTTTGAAGATCCGTTTCTGGTCACATGAAAAGTTATTTTGGAATTATGAAGGAATTTTCTCTTAATAAACTATTCAGATTAAATAACCTATCTCACTTTCTTCATAGGTGTTTTCAGTTGGGAGATAATAAGCTTTCTTTGAAACCCAAAATTCAGAGAACGGATTTTTCCTGTTTGACACATGTTTTTCAAGGATAGATTTGGGACAGCTGGAGAAGTATTTTAAAAAACCAAGAAAAATTTTTGTTCTAGACATCATGGAATACAAAAAAGTCCTTCAGTTTCGAAAAATGTGTCATGGATGAGGAGATAAAGGCTCTGTCCCACGTGCCATTTTCAAGGATCCTAAACCTAAAAATAGGGAAACATGTTTCCTAATTTCTAGGGTTTGTCTTCAGTAGTCAGATGACCACGTGGGAGGCTTCATCAAATTCAACTTCTTGAGGTTTCAAGTTGTCAAATAATTATTTAAATGCTTAGATAAGGTTGTTGTAATCATGGTAAGGAGTTGCACTCCTAGTTGTATTAGGTCACTAGCACTCTTAGTTAACAGCTAGTTCTAATTAATGGTTTGTTTTATGGTTAGAATAGGTGTCACTGATGGAAAATTCGAATTCTCTTGATGAGGGATGATGGAATCCTAATTTTAAATGCTTTATATAGAGCAAGAGGTCGAATTAGCAAAGGGTTGGAGACTTTTTGGCTCAGCTGCTGCTCTATGTGCAGACTGTGTATATTTTTAACCTAATGCAGATTTCTACTTAGACAACTCAAGATTCATGAAGAGTTCTTGTATGTTCTTGTTATGATGGCATGTTCCAATACTTACATTGTAGTGGTGTTTAGTTATGATACTCAGAACTCATCAATGATGCTCTGACTTCCTTCATAGATAAACTAACTATGTTTCGCTATTTTGTATTTTCATTTCTGCACTTGAACTCTATAATGCCTTGACTTACATGCTAGGTAGAATGCTTTGGCTTCACTATTCAGGATTCAAAGAGAGTTTTTAATGTCATATTGTCTCATGGCTTTCCTCTTTCACTTACTTCCAGTGGTATGAATACATGTTACTTAGAACTCATCAATCATGCTCTAACTTTCTTCATGTATTTATAAACTGTGTTTCCTTGCATTGTATCTTTGTTTTGTTGATGCATAAAAACTCTCTATGCCCTGAATTCATGTTAAGCTGATCTTGATGTGGTAATGAAACATACTTTGACTCCATAGCCCAATGGTAGCCAGCCTTCATCTTACAACCTATAAACATATACAATTACAAACCATAGAGTTAGCCATCTATTCATATCTTTAATCTAAATCATTAACCCTTTGAGAGAGCCCTCTCAGGCTGAGGAGGCTAAGCCTTAGCTAAAAGATTGGTTTCAAATAGTTACACCGAGATAGTCTGATCAACAGCCTTATCAGGGTCTTATTTTGGTGATAACAGGTTCTTCTTGAGCTTCTGGCCTTAAAGGCATCGATCCCCTTCCTGCAATATAGTTTGCAAAGACCAGGCAATGGTCCTTGTCATGCCCATGACTCAAACCGTTCTATCTTACTTCATAATTTGCATCTCAAGGCACAGATTCTTCAGCTGCACATGGATCTGCTGAAGCCCCAGATTTTGATCTTGCATCGGAGTTTCATGTAGTCTCATGGAAATCTCCAAGGCCTTTGCTTGAGTGGTTATCTTCTGCTACGAAAGCATGACCCTTAAGTGTGGCAGGAGTGAAGCAACAAACCACTCATGATGTTTCCCATCCGTTAGGCTCATGTTGGCTTCACGGATTTTACATTTCAACCTCTGATCTAGTCCCTAAGGCATCTTGCCTACTTGTATCATGATTTCTTTGAATCCCACAATCGATTGCACCTCAGATTTAAGCCTACTGAATTCTCTATTTAGTATTGTCTGGATGTCTGCCTGATTTGAAATCACATCTCTTACTGTTTCAAGTGTCTGTTTATTTTGCAATCTTATCGATCCATTGCCTAAGATAACATAGACACACACACTAGCACATGAGGCTATAATACCTTCATTCATTTCTTGAGGTCACCTAGGGGAGATTTCAAATCAAGTGGTATCATAGTTATAGGTTGTTAAGGTTAGACAAGCTTGTGCTATATTTAGTTGTTGAATGCTAACTAGATCAAAGCTCAAATTAGGAGAAGGAGAGTTGATCGAACTTAATCCTGAAATTGGAAGAGTGTATCCTCAGAAGACAATGTCGGAGAAAAGTTTTGTGGGGCCAGACCCTCAATTTATAGATAATTTCCTGGCCATAAGGTCCAAGGTAGAGGAAATGTATAAGGAATTCAGAAAACATAAAGATGAAGATTCATCAGGGTCCAAACAAGATAAAGGAGAAGAATAGTCTCTCCTCCATGACCACTCAAAAGGCAAAGGGAAAGAAGAAAAATTTCTCACACCTTCTAATAGCCCTGAACATAAAAGGAAGACATCTTTGATTAAAATAGATGTTAAATTTGATTTACCAATATATGATGGAGAGTTGAATGCAGAAAAGCTGGACAATTGGATCATACAAATTGATGTTTATTGCAGAGTGCAGAGTATTGATTCAGACAAGAGCAAGATTCAACTGGCCAGCCTACGCCTTGGAGGCACTACCTTGGTTTGGTGGGAAGGTAGGATCCAAGCTGACATGAAGAGACATGGTAAGACTCTTTCTGTCTAGAGTGAATTTGTTTTTGCAATAAAAAAGCAGTTCTATCCACTGGCCTACGTGCTGTAAGCCATGATGAGTTGGCAAACTCTTTGACAATTGAAAAGGAAAAGTGTACAAGGTTATACCCAAGAATTTAGGAAGAGAGCTTTGATTCTAGGAATCTCATTAGACTCGCTTAAGACTCTGTTAAAGTACATCGGTGGTCTACACAGCTACATGAGGCACACTATCCTCATGTTTAATCCCTCTAGTATAGATGAGGTATCTGTTCAAGCTATGCATCTAGAAGCTAGAGGAAAGAATGGGAACCCAGAAGTTGGGGGATCATCCCAACCCACTACAAGAAAGAATAAGGAGAAAATAAAATAGAAATGGAAAGCAAGGAAGGCCAACACTGCATAGAAAAGCAAGTCTTCATGCACTCACTTTAAGAAGGACAGGCATGATGATGAGCACTGTTGGATTCTACATCCGGAGCTGAGACCTAAGAAGTTCGAGGTCAAGAAGAAGAAGACTGTTGCAGCTATTCAGAAAGATTTGGGGTCGGACTTAGGAGATGAAAAAACCATTGCAACCACAGGTATAAAAGGTAAGAATTCTAAAGCATCTAGTAGTAATTCTACACAACCTACTATTGATGAAGAAAATGAGAGAAAAAGACATGAGCTTTTCCATATTCGAGTTATTTCCAAACATCAAAAGATTGATACTTTGTTTGATAGTGGCCCACAAGTAAATTTAATTTCTGGAGAAATTGTAAAGAAGTTGGGATTACTGACTACACCTCACAAGAAACCATACCCATTAGGATGGTTAAGTGATAAAGCACAACTACAAGTGACTAGACAATGCAAATTTAAGTTTCTTTTGGGTCAGCATTTGTAGATGAGGTTGAGTTAGACATAATTCCTTTGGACATATGTGGAATTGTCTTAGGAAGTCCTTACTTGTATGATAGAAAAGCTATTTTCTATAGAGCTAAGAACAAGTATCTACTCATTAAAGATGGAATCGAATACTTTGTAAGAGCTCATCACCTCAAGAATAATTACACTCTCATAAACTCAGGGCAGATGAAACGAATTATAAATTCATGCAAAGAATTTTTATTGATGGTTGTAAAGGAAAAGAAACCTGACAAAACCAATGTATTTGAGGGTTGTGATGCTAAACAACAAGCTGATTTAGAAAAAGTTGTTTCAGAGTATGATGTCTTGTTTCAAGAACCTAAACGCCTCTACCCAAAAAGGAAATAGTGCATGATATTAATTTGCAGCAAGATGCTCCATTGCCTAACATTGGAATGTACAGGTTGTCCGCTTTAGAGAATGCAGAAATCAAGAAGTAGGTGCATGAGTTTCTTAAGAAGGGGTTCATCAGACCTAGCACATCACCATGTGGATCTCCAATCGTTTTGGTGAGAAAGAAAGATGGCTCGTGGAGAATGTGCATTGATTACCCTGCACTGAATAAGATGACAATAAAAAATTGTTATCCCCTTCCTCTCATAGATGATCTATTAGATCAATTGAAAGAAGCTGTTTATTTTTCCGAGTTAGACTTGCATAATTGATATCATCAGGTCAGAGTTGTAGAACAAGATGCATGGAAGACTACTTTCAAAACAAAGCAGGGATTGTATGAGTGGTTGGTTATGCCATTTGGCTTAACTAATGCTCCTGCTACTTTCATGAGAATAATGAATGATGTACTCAGACCTTTTCTTGATGATTTTGTTATTTTATATTGGATGACATTCTGATATTTAGCAAAACATGGGAAGAACATTTAAAGCATGTTAAATAGACACTAGATGTTTTGAAAGAGAAAAACTTTATGTTAAACACTCAAAATGTGAATTTGGCAAAATATCTTTGAATTATTTGGGACATATAGTAGGGGGTGGTGAATTGAAGATAGATCCCTCTAAGGTGGCAGTCATTGTAAACTGACCGAAACCCAAATCTGCTACAGAAGTTAGGAGCTTCTTAGGAGTAGCACAATATTGGAGAAAGTTCATTTCTAACTTTTCCTTAATCATAGCTCCCTTACATGCTTTAACAAGATTGAACAAGGTGTTTCAGTGGGGAGGCAAATAGCAGAAAGCCTTCGACACCTTGAAAGAAAAGATTAGTATAACACCAGTACTAGCACTGCCAGATCTTCAAAGATCATTTGGGATCCAAATGGATGCCAGTGACTATGACATGGGAGCAGTGTTGATACAGCACAGTAAACCCATATGTTATCATTCTGAGACATTCACATTTGCAGTAGTTAAGTATCCCACATATGATAAAGAATTGTATGCGTTAGTACAGAGTGTGAAAAAGTGGAAACATTACTTAATGGGAAAAAAACAGTTATACATACTGATCATCAACCACTTCAATATCTACACTCCCAAACTAAGTTGCAGCAATCAAGGCACTATAGATGGATGGGTTTTCTACAACAGTTTCATTTAGTCATCAGATATAAAAAGGGCATACATAATAAAGTTGCAGATATGTTATCTAGACCCATTATAGATGCATCTACTATACTTAAGCATAATTTTATGTTACAAGAGAGCTATATTGAACAATATGCTCAAGATATAGACTTTAAAGATGTATATGCAACTTTAAGTCAAGGCAAATGAGTAGAAGAATTGGATTATCATATTAAGGACTGACTCCTATATCATTGTGGGAAGCTATGTATTCCACAAACTAAAAGAGTAAAGATAATCCGAGAAGCACACACTTCTCTAATATCAGGTCACTTTGGGGTAAGTAAAACAGTTGCACAGCTGCAAAGATTTGGTTATTGGAAAAAAATGAACGAGACAGTTTCTAGATATGTAAGAGGGTGTACTATGTGTGCTAAAAGTAAGCCCAGTAATAGAAAACTAGGCTTGTACACTCCAGTACCAGTTCCTTCTCATCCTTGGGAAAGTGTTTCCATGGACTTTGTTGGAGGACTGCCTAAATCTAGGAAAGGTCATGATTATCTGTATGTTGTTGTCGATAGGTTTAACAAAATGTGTATTTTGATACCTTGTAATAAACAGGTTACAACTGAACAAGCTACAAAACTGTTCTTTCAACATGTATGGATTCATTTTGGATTTCCCACTTCCATTATATCTAATTGAGACACCAGATTTGTGGGAAAGTTTTGGTCAAGTCTGTGGGAACTGATGGACACCAAACTGAAGAAAAGCACAACTTTCCATCCACAAACCGATGGCCATACAAAAGTAGTCAACAGGACAGTGATCCAATTACTCAGGAGATATTGCAGTGAGAATCCTAATCTTTGGGATGAACATTTGTGTTATGTACATCATGCTTACAACCGAGCCAAATATTCTTCCACGCAGAGATCTTCTTTTGAGACTTGTTTTTGTTTCACACCAAGGTCTCCCTTGGATTTTGTCTTTGGTAAGGACACAATAGTTGAGGGACACAGTGATGTGGACAATGCAACTAGGTTCATTGAACAAATCTAAGAGATCCATCAAGTAGTACAGGAATAGCTAGAAAATATCCAGGCCAAATACAAGGCAAGGCATGACAAGCATCGGATGGAGCATAGTTTCCAAGTTGGTGATGAAGTCTGGTTGTATATCAGCAAGGACAAGATGCAAGGTGAAGGTAAAAATCTAAAACCAATAAGGTATAGACCTTTTAGGATCCTTGTGAAATTTGGTGAGAATGCTTTTCACCTTGATTTGTCAGCTTATATGGACATTTACTCAGTCGTCAATGTAGACAATTTGAGACTATTTTAACCTTCGTTAATTGAAGATCCTAAAAAACAGAGTCAATTGCCTTCTATTGATAACCTGCTACCTAAATATCTTAATGAATTGCAGGAAGACACGGTTTTGGACAGGAAGGTGAGAACGACGTGCAGGGGAGATGTTGAGTACCTCTGAATTGGGTTTAGGGGTTCAAAGCCAAGCAGTGAAAAATGGATAGAGATTGGACAAGTGAGAAAGTTGTATCCTCACTTAGTTGATGCTTGAAAACCACTTTTGGTGGTCCAAAAGCTTTTTCAGTGGGAAGGCTATGATCCAAATTAGATCCTCAAATAATTCCATGATTGTTAAGAAAGGGTGACATACTTCAAGAAATATTATAGCTATCAGAAATAACCTATGAATAATGGTAATTTGCAGCCAGCACGGAGCAACGAGGACCTTCGATCAAAGCGTGTTGACCGTTGGCCCATGGAGACTGTGCATGGCGCAAATATGGAAGTTGGGAAGCTGAAACCCAGAAATAGAGGTTGTTTCTGATACGCGATTAGCACTGGGAAAAACCCCTCGAGAAGGAAAAGCCTTGAGTTCTCAGTCACAAGGGAAACCAGAAAACCGTGGGAAAGTGCTAAAATCGACTGGTGGGTCCCATGCTCAAAACTGGCAGAATATCGGAGGCATTTCAGGCGATAAGTGGGTTTGGCCAAAGACCTAGTGATTCCATGCACCGAGTGACACGTGTACGGTGAGGAGAGAAAAATCGCTTACATCGCGGACTGATGATCGAGCAATTCAATTGCGTGATATAATCAAGGACCGTAGGATTTGGGGGCTCTAGATCAAATGGCAGAGGTTCAATCCGATGGATGACCAGACCCGAGGGAGAAATAAGCTACGACGCATAAAGATTTGAAGTATGATTTAACCAAAGAGTCGACAGAAGGATTTGTTTCGTAGGCATCTAGGAAATACTGGAAAAAACAACCATTCACGAAGAACTGGCACTTAGTTTGCAAGAAGACAGGTGGCCACCTCTCTACGAAGTGTTACACAGTAATGATGATGCAGGGTAGAGAATTCCCAGTGGACAGAGGCTGGTGATCCAGAGAGCTGAGAATTTGAAATGAATAGTCGGGGAATGAACTGCCTTTAAAACCACGAGTTGACAGAGACAAGACACAGAGGGAGACAGTGAGGCAGAGAAGCAATGAAGAAGCCAAAGGCTGAGAGACATAGAAAGAAAGGCAAAATTGCAGAGAACAAAGAAGCTTAGCTGACCATTAGAGCAAGGGTAGCATCGAGTAGACAAAGACAAATTGAGGTCGAAATTCAGTAAGGGGAGTCTGTGAACTCCAAGGACTTGGGAATTCCAAGTGCCATCCTACTAATCATCCTCTGTCAAGAGAGACTCAGATTGGGCTCTTTATTGTAAGACTCTGCTTTAAAAACATAACAAAAAGGCCACCACTAAAAGCTGGACCAAGAGATGTAGCCCAAGAGGATTGGGTGAACTCCTTATTAATTTTTGTTGTGCTTTTGTTTTTCTTACTGTGATCTCTTACTGTTTCAAGTGTCTATTTCTTTTGCAATATTATCAATCCGTTTCCTAAGATAACATATACACACACACCAACACATGAGTTTGTAATCCCTTCATTAATTTCTTGAGGTCACCTAAGGGTGATTTCAGATCACTATCACTCCAACATTTGGGTTATCATTAGAGTATTTAATATACCAGGTTAGTGAGCAATTTTGCAGAGCACTAACCAGTGTCATATTCTTTATATGATCATCTGTAACACCTTGAGCTTCCCATACATCCCTCACAAAGAACCAAAATTGGTTAGGGTCCTCATTTCCCAAGCCTTTGAATAAAGGCAGCTTCACTATATTTTCCACACTAAATTGGCGTGGAGGTGGAGGTAGTATGGGTGAAGTTGGAGGCGATGGTGGTGAGGTCAGAGGTGGTGTGGGTGGAGGTGGTATTTGCGAGAACCCTTGTCTTATTAACTGAATAGTACTTCACGGGGAAACCTTTGTTATCCCTTCTTCATCACCTCATGGAGGTGAAATCAATGGACTATACTCATGTCCCTTCTTTCCTTCGTTCTTGTAAGTTTTTCCGCTTCACGTAGTTTCGAACATCAAGGTAGCTCCATAACCTTTTTTTGTACAATAGCATTTTAATCCAGGTATTCAAAGATTTTACGTACTTACCTCGCAGTCCTTGAAAAAATGTTGCTTTGCCTCATTGTCACTGACTGAGGTGTCGACCGCAAATTTAGTTACAAATCCTCCTATGACACAATCGAACCAATGATATACAACACAGGCGATCCTATCCTCAGATGCTTCCAATTCCTGTATTAGCTCTAAGGTCTAAACAATAGGACCGTCAAGTTTCCACCTTCCTTGGTTGTCTTCTAGCTTCGCAATCCGCTCATATAGCTCAACTGGAAAGGAGCAAAAAAAGATCTCATGGATCTCTGTATACAGGTATTTGTCCAACCACTGTTCCTTTGTCAGTCATAGGTTTCTGTTCTCCTACGCCATGAATTCGTGGATCTTCCTATCCAACTAGTCTCTGATATACTTCTTAGTTGGATTCGAGTGATACGAAATCACACATCTCTTATGCAGATTCTGATCCTGACAATGGAATCATTTTTTGGCTTGAGGGGGCCTGACGCAGGTTTAGCGTTTAATTAGCCAAACAAATCCCTACACTACTAACCCTTTTGGCATTAGCCCACAGAGATAGGACCGAAGTCTCACTCGAAGTAGTATGGGGGATGCTGGAACCAAGTTTCTACACCCTGAGATGGTTGTGATGTCGTTTGATTCCCTCTATCCGTGACTTTGCACAGGTCGCTTCGTTCTAGGGATTGCAAGATGAGCCTTTTATTCTGTCCTTTAATACCTCTGCAAAAGGGTGTGATCGACCTTTGTGCAGCCCTAGCCTGCTGCTTAGGTACTTTCGCGTTGCTATGGAAGCATGTTGTTCAGATTCCTCAATTACTCTAAGTGACTTGCTTATCTTATCAAAAATTATAGTTAACACCGCGTAAATAGATAATCGTAATTGCATTCAATTATTCAATGTAATTGCATTCATTCGCGCATCACATAAGCATAATAAAGGAAATTCATATATAACATATCAAAATGCATTAACAGAGCAAAGACACAAAAATTGCAGAATATCTCTCTTTATTAATATCTTCCAAGTGTTTACAAACTTCATCCACCCTGCGCACATAGTTGCAGGGGTTTGCGCACTCAACTGCGGACTTCTACCCTAGGCCTCTGCACACTCAGCTGCAGAGCCTCTACCTATGCTACGAATCAAGACTTAGACTTCTCACTTCAGAGCTATGACTCTCTTACATTATTCATCATTGTCTGTCTATTTATTATTCTAACTACTTAGAGCTTAGCTCTTTTTATACAATTCCATGGTCCGCGGACCATGGGTATATCTCTTACAATCGACTTTACTTTACAAAACTAAGGGTAGACTACCCTTTATGACATATAACACCTTCGCACTCTGCGACCACAAAATGCAGAGTCTTTACCATTATATTACAAAATTTAACTCAAACATGGGCTTTTAGACCCAAA
This sequence comes from Pinus taeda, assembly GCA_000404065.3. Lineage (NCBI taxonomy): Eukaryota > Viridiplantae > Streptophyta > Pinopsida > Pinales > Pinaceae > Pinus > Pinus taeda. The sequence goes on from APFE030221086.1 coordinate 61,336, forward strand.
ACTATCCTTGGGGGATCCCACTCCCAACAGAGCCTCTAGCAAAAACTTAGCCAATTTCTGCGTCCTCCATCCTCCTGTTTGTTAAAAAAGTATATATTACATAGCAATGGAACACATAAATATATTGCAGAAATATAAACATAGAAAATGCATAAAAAAAGAGAGACACAGATATACGGGGTTCACCCAATTTGAGCTACATCCATGGAGAAACAAGCAGTCCTTCCTTTTATATTACCAAAAAAATGAAGAGATACATCCTACAGTATATCCATTGTAATTCCCTCTTTGCTCTCACAAAATCACCTCTCTCTTCCTTGTTCAGAATATAGATCTACATAGATGTAATATAAATCCATCATATATAGCGAGGGGTTGCCTTCTAGGGAAATAAACCTTAAATTAAACATAACTTGTACTGTCAGATCTCCACCTAATGAATGACCCAGATTGACTACAAAATTACAACATTTTACAAGGAAATTTTACATCTATTTTTAGCTTCGGGGGCACTACCCTTGATTCCCCACTAGGGGAGGGGGGCTCCCAAAGATCGCAGCTGCCCCCCTTGGACCCTCCTTGCAACGTACATTTTACGGGCAGCGTTGCTGCCACATTACGAAACATAATAGCTTTATTAAGATGAAAAGTAGCAAGAGGATTACAACTATATGTTATGACCTAGCATCATCCTCCAGCTAGGAAGCCCTTCTTCACCTCAAGCAAAGCTTAGATCACCCAACACTATGAATGTACACCAGAAAACCAACAGAACTTCTATATAAGATACAAAATTACAGCCTCTGGATCTCTGTGATGAGGGATCCATATATAGATGATTACAGAGAGGTGAGTCATCTTCTGGGATCTTGATTAGTGTCCTCTCTCTGATAGTTCCTGCTTCCACTTGGAGAATGATGATCCCTTACTCATCCCTGGTCGAAAACAGAGATGCAAATGTTAGAGGGGAAGCTTCTGGAAGATTCCATGATCTTCCACCTCACATTTTTGTCCCTGCCATTTGTCCATCCCAACCATCGCACCTTATAGAGGAGAAATTCAGTATGAATCGCACCTTGTACACTGGTAAGGTGATATGCATTGCACCCTCTGCATTGAGCTTTCAGTATGGTCCAATTTTGACCATTTATGAGTAGTTTTCAGTGGAGAAATTCTGGGAGATGATGTAGTCAGCTGACCTTGTTCCTTTAGGCAGTGAACCAACACTTTTAGGGACTTAGGAGCCCTTAGTTTATGAACATTTACGATTGGGGTTGAAGTGCCCAAAAATGTCTATAACAATTTCCCCCTAAAGCATGAGGTTGTTAATCTTTCTGATGTCGGGTGAAATGCTTTACTATGAGGATCTGAAGTTTTTCCGAGCTGGGAGGTGACCTGTAATAAGATACCATACAATACATTATTTTGAGAACATTTTTTCATGATCTAGCTGAGGTGGAAATTCCCATGCTCAGCTTTATAAATTAATTTTGATGTACATAGGACAGACAACCGTCTATGTGACAGACTGATGATATGGACTCATCATCCTTTGATTTGGATGATCATCTGTTCGGCAATGATGTACACTTGATGTTTTTATATTCCTAAATATATCGCAGCCCAGATGGATGAAACTAGATCCGGGGTCTTCACAACTCGTTCAATCTTCACTCGGAGTACAAGTCGATCCATGTGAAAAATGTTCTCGAGTCGAACATGGAAAGACATCGCCTGATTACCAGCCAATAATGTAAGCTGTTAATAGGCGCGAGAGGAATCACCAATAATGACAATGACCCTCAAGGTACTACAGTACAATTCACGTGGTGTGAAAAAGGACTTGGCGTCAAACACAAAGTAAAATCTCTTGGTCGAAGGCCAATGATGTAAACTTGTCGCCGAAAGTGAGAAGCTTGCCATTTAGGCATGCAAGCTTCAAAGTACTGAAAGGGTTGTTCCTAAGTCAACTTCTTGGATAATGAGCTGATGTCAACAAGAAGTGACCTGTTGTAGGAGGGCCTTAATGAATCCCACATCAACAACACAGAACGAAGCAAATGATTTTAGAGGTGAAAAACAAACTAATGATACAGGGTTCAAGGTGGCGGTCATGAAGGAATGAAGCATGAATGTATTGTAGTGGGTGAGACACATGTGAATTTCCTGAATGACTTTTGTTGAACATATCGACGACACTGACAATGGATTGGTAGCGTTAACCCCATAGATGGATGGTGTGATGGACCAATGGTGATGACCAGTGAACGAAACAACCCAACCTGGCATGGATGCGGAAGGAAAGTGTCATGTTCAAGAGTGACTTGCTACCAATAAAGTTTCTTCAAGTTTTCTTCCCAATTTTCCCCAGTTATTTTTGACCAGTACCTCTTTATTTTTGTCAAGCTTGAGGAGGATAACATATGCTTTTTCTATAATCCGCCCTTCGGGCGAACCTGTCTCTATATTTTAGCGAGCCTAGCGACAGTGAAACTCGTTCTCGTCCATTTGGACGAGTTTGTCGCTATTCGGTTTTAACAAGTTCAACGACAAAGATAATTCGGTCTCTTTCAATTTTAGAGAGTCTGAAAGAAACGAAAAGGAGACTCCAACGATTCTTTTTAGTCATATAATCCCTTAAGTCTGAAAAAGCATAAAATAATACAATAGGGATGAATTTTTGATAGTTTTAACGAGCCGAACAAGACAAGCGCTCGATCTTTTTGTGTAATAATCCCTCAAGTCCAAAAAGATTAAAATCTAGAGGAGGGATAGCACTTCGGATGCCTTTAACAAGCCAGAGAGGCCAATCTCTCAGCAATCTTGTCATATTTTACGAGTCAGGTGAAAAGAGCTTAAAGAGGACTTGTTTTCGAGGAACAAGTGATGGTTTCGGGTAGCAGTTGATTCCAGGTAAGATTTGGAATTTTCCAATCACGGCAGTGTCACAAGGATGGCTAACAGAATCACTCTTCACAGATGTTCCTC
>APFE030221090.1:0-13365 GCA_000404065.3 Pinus taeda
TTTAATCCATTTTATAGTTAGATTATTTAAAATAATATATTTTAAAATAAATTCATGATTTTACTGTATAGTAATTATTTTGTAAATTTCTTTCGGCAAAACCTTACCAGAGAGGATAGTTGACATAAATTTCATATATAAATTTTTATATTTAAAATAAGAGTAAATTACGAAAGATAGAATTTTCTTGTTTTAGTTTTAAAATCCAATTAGTGTGAACACAACTGTCCAGGGAAAGTCTTCTAAGTGATGCTTTATAACAAGTTTGATTTCTACCTTGAATCTCTGATTTTTAAGAATTTTTTTTACAGATACCATTTATAAATAAAATAATAAGCAATTAAATTATTATGATGGTTAAATTTTATAACTTTCGAAAACATATTTCTAATAAAATTTAGAACAATTAAAATGATAATTAAATTAAATATTTTAATTTAATATTTTTTTTGAAAATTATTTTAGTTCCATTGAAAGCTCGATATATGTTCTAATTTAAAATAAAATATACAATATCAGTTTATTTATGAAAAATTATATTTAAATAATAGAATATATATATTTGTTTATGGAAACTTCATAGAAATTTAGTTTTCCATCAACTTTAAAAACTATCTATTTAGTGTTATAATTTTACAATATGTATAGTTCTGTCTTGTACATGAAAGTCAAAATTAAATGTTGACTTATATGAGAAAAATCATAAAGAGTTAGATTGATATACATAATTAAAAAAAGAGATGTTCTAGATCTTTGTGTCATCCATGAATTTAACAACTGAGAACGAGTCGTCCATACACTCCAAAGCCTCCTTTGATAACTTTTAGCTTTTTGATTAAGAGCCTTTAGAATGTGGGAGAAGGAATTTTATTTCAAAGCTCTGATATATTGGTAAATTTGAGTAAGCAGATGGTGCAATTTAATTAAATCCATTTTTTATTTTCATTTGTCTAATCAATGATAATTTAAGAATCTTCAAATAATTGAAGCTTGTGGAGATGGAGGAAAAGTACAACAAAGTAAAGAGAGCATAAAACTTTACTTTAGTATTAGAGCTAATTTCTAGAGTATGGCTGAATGTATGAATATGAGATATTTTTGGGCCAAATGTGATGATGAAAATTCAAAACTTCAAATGTGGCAATGAAAATTCAAAATTTTACTCTTTTTTCGAATTGAAGCCTACAAACTTCATATAAGCTTTGTGAATTTTGATTCAGAGTAAAAAGACAATTTGTGGAGAATTATGTTGTTGTCTTAGTGATTTTTTTTGCAAAAAAATTTACTTACGTATAATCTGTCAATTTTCCATTAAATGAAATGTTTGTCCTTGCAAATTTTAGCATAACTTAAAAGGTATGCCTGTGTTCAAGTAGCATAACTTAGTCATTCATATATATATATATATGATGTATACAGAGATAACTAAGTTATTTAGCTAACTAAATAAACAATGTTCACTTAAGATTTTTTTAATTATTTAAATAAATTGAAAAACCAAGAGTAACTTTTTGAAGAGGGCTCATAAACAAAGATACTTGTATTTTTTGAAATTTTTTAGTTCTATATATTTTATGTTATTGATTTTTTATTTAGCCTATTTGAATTGTCCAAAAAAATTTCAAGTATTATGTTTAAAATAAATTAGATGAAAAATATCATATGAATTTGAAAGTGTTAAACTTATATGTTATTAGAAAAAAGATTCTTTCAGGAATCCAACATAATCAACTGTGCGATTTAAGGTCAAATTATGCCCTAAATCCCCTAGGGTACAAACTGGTCTTGCTCAGAAATATGTAGAAATGGTCCTAAAACTATGATTTTTTAAGACCTTGAGTTCTAAATTCATAAAGAAATCCTTACTCATTTAAAAGCCATGAACTTTTATTTATGACATTGATGTTAAATGCTACAGACTAGGAGCTCCATAGTGCCATCACCAAAAAAACAATACAAATTCAAATGTGCATGCATGAAAAAATAATAACAAAAATTTATTGATAGAAAAATATAAGAATGTGGAAATTACACACACCCACGAACTTTTATTTATGACATTGATGTTAAATGCTACAAACTAGGAGCTCGATGGTGCCTCCACAAAAAAACAATACAAATTCAAATGTGTATGCATGAAAAAATAACAACAAATATTTATTGATAGAAAAATATAAGAATGTGGAAATTACACAAGAATTCACAACAAACAAGGGAAATTGGAGGATTTCATCTCGAAAGTGGACATTGAGAGAACAACAAGAGCATGCAATTCAACAAATTTATGCAAATACAAGTAAAAATTGTCTCACTTCTCATATTAGGTACTCCATATTATATACATTAGTAATATGATCGAAAAAAAAGAGTAATGAAATAATAAAACTAAGATAAAATAAACATAGAAAGTAATACCATGTAATTAGTTGTGATAATTAGTGAAAACATAAAATCGTTCTCCTAAAAATGAGTGGTCATACTTTGCTTCAAACACACAAATGGATTGTGCTACTTAGCTTGAAACGTCAATTAAAAAATTTCACATAGTACTCCAAACTCTAGGACTACATTATGCAAATTTTGTTAATGTAAACACTTATATAAATATACACTTGTATAAATATATAAAACTAGAGACATATACCCGTCAAATTTGTCACGTTTATTTTAACTTTTAGTGACCCCTCTCGACCGATGGGTCAAATCAACATGTGCTCTGCTAAACAATGACGACTTTAATTCGCAGGTTCGATTGCGATTATGTATCGTTGACTAAAACCAGATTGCAGGATCACCGCCACAAACATTCGAACTTTCCGAAATCAACGGCAGTTAACTTGGGTGGACATGGAAGAAGAATGGAAAACACTGCCAGCGTGTCACTGGCCTCACGTTCCCACGCGGCCTTTATAAACTCACCATAATGACAAGGCCCGCAGCATCCGCGAGATTAAAAAAACAGAGAATTCTTATTTATTGTGTCTTTAATTGGGTGGGAACAGGGATTGAACTCGAGACGGAGAGAGAACAGTAACAGGGGTGATTGAGAAGCACCATTACTGAAGCCGTAGCTTCTGGAATAGTTAGCCTCCGTGTGAGCAGGTGTAATGGCCAACTATTTGCAGTCAAATCCGCTGCCGGATTTAGTGTGCGTTTGGACAATGAGTACCAGATTTTGCAGCCGCTGGATTCTCCATACATTGTTTGGAGCACACATGTTTTGCAGTTGCCAATTTTCTCAGCAGGGGCTTTTGTACAAAAGCTTGCTACAGTGCTCTGTACAGTGTTTGCTACAGTGCCGCGCGTTATCTTCTTGTCACTTTCTCTGCTGTCTTGGCCTTGCTGCGTCTTTTCGATTGTCTTTGCGAACTAATTCCTGGTGAATCAGTGGTGAACTCAGTGTGAACCTACTCAAATCTTTCAGGCTCTGCAACTTCAACAAACGGCTACCTCGCCTAACAATGGTCTGGCCTCCCTTCAATTTTTTGGTGAACTCCTGATGAACTTCCTGTGAACTTCGAATGAAGATGGCAAGACAACTACTACCACAACAGAAAATAAAAATGCGTAGAGGTATTCAAATGTGGAATGATGTATTCATATTATTTCAGAAACAGAGATGAATTACAGAGTGAAGATTAAAGAGAGAAATCTTTATCAGAGATTGACTATCGTTGCAATTATCGGACTTTATGCTCTTCACAAGGAAAGAGCAATACCGAAGGCTACCTAGCAACTGATAGGCTCTACCTCAGATCATACAGACACAACTCATATACATACTTGATTAATTGTTAATAGATTTGGCTACTTTAGGTTCTTACCAGTGTCGAGCACACTTATACACAGGGTTCTCAGATCTCTAAGACTCTCTAAAAACTCCAAAACACTCCAACTCCGAATGCCAAATGAATGAGCCTTACCTTCATTTTATAGGAAATGAAAAGGATAAGCATTCTTGTAGCTCATCGGACAGTCGGATGGAATCCTTGCTTTCGAGTAACATCGAGGTGACATCCGCACAAAGATTCCAGTCCGGAAAAATAAATCCTACGGATAATATGCTGTTTATACTGTTTACAAGGTGGATGCTTTTGATAAAAGCCCACGAAAAATTATTGTCGGATATTTACAGTGTGGATGCTTTTTGTACAGCAAAGCCCACGACATAATTACACTATGGATGATTTTACGGATAAGCCCATGAGAACCATCAGAATACTTTGATTTGTGGGAATGCTTTTAGTCTTTGTGATTGGACAACATAATTACACTATGGATGATTTTACGGATAAGCCCATGAGAACCATCAGAATACTTTGATTTGTGGGAATCTGTCCCTTTTATACATCAATTCGTCCCAGGCTTTAGTAAAGATTCGCTTGACAATCATGGGTTTTCCAGCACTATTTGATGTTTGATCTTAGTTAGAATTAACCATTCATAATGACCTTTCATATATTCTTTTAAGGAATTGTTTATATCATGGAATGGTGTCCATTCATCGTACATTTCTTTAACAGTTTTATATGGAGTGTGAAAGAATTCTTCGATGTTGTTCTCAAAGCATATGTCACAATGCTACCTGCAAAAGCTTTCATGATAAATTGGGTCCATGGCAGTTCGATTGACTCCATAATCAATCCACCACTGTTGAAACCAATCAGCTTGCTGGTTTCTATGCAATGATGCAATTGTACTAAACTTGAGTTTAGTATAATGTGTTTCTTCTTTGTCGTCTACATTGAGAAAGTCCCACCATAGCTTTTTGTATCTTGCAAAATCATAAGTGTCAGGAAAAATAATCTTTGGGTCTCCTTTAGGCCATGTGGTTGCACTATGAGTTCGTCAGGTCCATGATAAATTTCTGGTACAATGTATGCAGAAATATTTCTCATATATTCCACTACGAGCTCCTCCGTGGTACCAGATGCTGGATATATCATGGAAATCTCGTTGTAAAGCTACTTCTTCATATCTAGCTTCTCTTTTTGCATGTTCATATATTTTATCATGTATCTATTTGCTGCCTTTTGGATACACTTTCCTTTCTGGTACAAGATGTTGTATATCTGTTTGTGGTTGTAGATTAGCATCAAGTACTTTTGTATTCTTTAGTTGCCAAGTGGGTTTCCAATTTTTCTTGTATTCTTCCCAGTCTTGGTTATCAGGAATAGTCTGAAGGACTTCTTGCTTTTGTGACTGGTCCCACTCTGTGACAATGATCATAATATGATCCTGTCGCTGGACGTATTCCCGACTGAGAAAGTTTGGAAGACTATTCTGTTCTCCCTTTATATGTTCAACCTAAAAATCAAAATTAGCAAAGAGTGCTTGCCATCTAGCAAACTTTGTCTCTCTAGGCTTTTTGATGTCCTTTGTTAAAACTATATGACACATATTTTCCCAAGATAGCTAATGTTTGCCATTCGACCTCTGATTGTAAGAGTCATAATTGCAAGAATATTTTTGAAAGTAGTCTAACGAGGCTGAGGAATTGCCCAGATAGCCAAAAGTGGCCGGGAAAAAAAATTTCAAAAAATCTTGTAGAGACAACGTTTAAATCGTGTTTTTGATGGTGGAAATGGATTCAACACCATCAAAAACGTCTACGACACCTAAAATTTTGAAGTTTAAGGACTATAACTTGGATTTACAAAAATCCTTGCCGGATTTTCTCTAAATATCACTGGTATTTCCATAACTTTCCGGGCAACTCCTCCGCCTCGTTAGACTACGTGTTTTTGAAAAGGTAATTTTTTTTTTCCAAGTCTAATTCAAGGTTGATAATTTTGACGATTAAAACAAAAAAAGAAATGAGAAATTATTCTGGATTTGTTTAAAGGTGGAGAACATTATAATTGCTTGATGTATTATAATCCAAATAATGAATTATGAAGTTTTATTATTATTATTATTATTATAGGATTAGGTAATATGAATTTTAAGATGACTAATTGGTTTGAGTAATCATAATTTATGGGTATTTGAGCCTTAAAATCATCTAGGATCACATTCCATTTGGGCACTCCAATCCTTAGCATCATTGGATTTTTTCCCACTTAATTTCTAACGGGTGACTTTTTCACCATGAAGTGTCTTAAGAGAGCACTCTTAATATTTTTCTTATATATAGTATTGTAGGCTATTATGGTTTGAAAATTTATGCGTATAGAATGTAGGCCAATATTCAATAAAAAAACATGTAATTTACTATTTAAATTGGTAATTTTTTGGTGAATATCATCTATTTAATCATACATATGTAAAAAATAAGAGAAATTTTAACCAAATTGGTCAATCATTTTTTTAGAAATGTCCAAAAAATAGCCCATTTGCTAAATTTTTCCCCTAAATTAAAATGATTAATTAAAAAAAATCATTACTATCAACAATTGTCATATGAAATGACTTATGATTTTTTGAGCATGTGATATTGATAAGCCATGGTATTGTAACAAAGAATTTCTAGGGTAAAATGAGCGTAAATGTCAAAGGTTAAGTATCTTGATAAATTATTTTTTAAGAGCATATACGTTTAATCTATATATAATTGTTTCAATAATAATAATGATGATGATGTTATGATGTCAAATGTATCATAAATTATCATGGATCGATGCTTATAGGCTTCTACCAACCATTTAATTTATATGATTGCACTAATTGTGTAGATCACATTGCATAGGGAGATCAACCTAAATATATATGTTGCATTTTCCTTGGATTCATTGGGAATGGGGCACGAAATGTAGAGTTGAAATCTTGTCGTATTTCCCCCAAGGATTGAGCTTCCTCACAACTTTTTAGACCTCCTTTCTGATCACTGTGCAACATGTTTGGAAGAAACTTTCTATGAAGTTGCCAAATCTAGGAGTTTTCCTAGCGATCATATATTGAATAGTTTAATAACTCCCTCAAATGTTATTTCTCTCATTAGAATGAGGTTTTCTTGATGGGAGGTTAGAGATGGGACACAACTTGTGATGGTCTGAATAACTTCCCATTGTCTTCTTGAGGCTCTATTAATAGTTATTTAAAGTGATTCCTCAATTCCATTTTGGTATTCTCATGCTTTAAAATTATTTCCATATGGCGAATTTTAGGGACTTGATTTTGTAATGGTGTTTTTTTATTAATCATAATTGTGAAATAATCATGTGTTTTCATCCCTCTTTTAGCTAATGGATCTTGGATTTTGTCTCCAAATTGTTTCCTTTTTCTTGTTTTTGCCTAAATTAGTAATTGGTTTTAATATGTTTCTCTTAAGCTATTCAACCCTCTGTTCCTCCTTCTCTGAAGATGATCCCTTGTAGATCTTCCACTTCCAATTCTAACTAATTCTAAGGTTAAAAAATGTTTCCAAATACCTCCTTGTTCCATTCTCTACTTTTTTACCTAACCAAATTTAATATTTGTTTGAATTTATACATTCCTAGTATCTCAAACCCAATTGCCCTCCTCCCAAAGTTTTTATATTATTTAGGAAGTTTGGGTGATCCATGTAGGAATTCTCAAACCTAAGGGGTTTGGGCTTAGGAATCTAGGTGTTTTTCTAGGAGAGGCACATTGGCCAATGGTTAGAGCCTAAACATGGCATGATTTTCACTTCCGCAAATGTCTTAGTATAAAAAATAGACTTTGCTACCAAAAATCGATCAAATATTTCAACTATTTGTTGTGCTCCCCTTACTTTGTTATTCTAGGTATGACAACAATTAGTTATTTGTATATCTACAACCCGAAGCATGTTGATGGTTTCCTTGAAGGTTAAGTTGTTAGCTTCTAACCTTATGTCCCCTCCTCTTTTCTCATGTAATGAGATAATTGTATTGAAGTCACCCCACAAAATCCATGGGATCACATTAATGACACATTGGAGCACTTGAATTGAGTCCAATAAGGGATGTTTTAGGCTTCAAACCCCCTCTAGAATTCTCTTTCTATGGTCACCATTATGTTGCTATCACGTTTAGTTCCCTGTAACATTAAGATCATAGATTGATACTTACTTATTTTGTTCTTCGACATGCGATGTTTGCTTGTTGCATTCATTCCTTGGATGTCCATGAGATGAATTTAATTTTAGGTCTTGAACTGGGAGGAGAACTACGTTTTTGTGTCCTTTTGCTTCTCTTGAGTCCAATAGAATTTCTCCTACCTCTTCAAGTTTTCGTTTGATTAATTTCCTGCCTCTTTTATTTTCCCTTACAACCATTTTTTTGTGTGATTTCCTTTGTCTCTTTTCTTTTCTTGTGTAACCAGACATCTTAAAATTGAATAATCGTAGTTTTAGAGAAAATTTTGCATAATTGCTTATGCTCAAAATGATGCATAACATATCCTAGATTTCCTAGACTTCCTTGGATGATTTCTTAAGATGCACTTGATGTAAATTTGAATCTGTAAGAGCAAGACCAGTGATGTTTTGGATTTATCATCTCCACTTTGTTATTCGAATAATTTAATTGAATCTACTAGCGTTAGCTCAATCCCTTTCACTATTCCCCATAGATTTTTGTTAATCAACCACATTAAGATTTTTACTTTTCGAGTGTGGAGATTGAAACTAACATATTTTCTAATGGAATTTCCAAGATGAATGTATAAACAACACAAAGTAAAAAATAATTGTAAACACAAAGAAATTTCCCACTCTAAAATAAGAAACAAGAAATAGAATTCATTCTTCGAGATGGTCATTGATAATAGTATATACTATTGGCTCCTTCCACCGGTTAAAGCTCAGATTAATGGCTATAAGGTTATATCATCATGATTGTTCCCTTAAATTGGAGATGAAAACACTCTTATTTACAACATTCTTAAACTTATTTCTGCCTAAATCTTGGTATGGAAAAACAAAATCCTTCAATTTGTAACTAGTTCTTGGGATCTAAGGAACTCCTATCCCCAACCAAGTTCAAGCCAATATGGGTAGGCAATAGTGGATGATGGCTCAAATCTAATCTACATCCCTGGTAGAGTTTCGGTAGCGTGCTCAAATCCCGCAATTATACAACATGCAATGTGCTCATATCTTGTGCGCTTGGTTGTCGCAATTGGCTATTAAAATCTATCAATTGGTCATTTCACTTATCGAGCCTTTACAATGTGTGCCTAGTTGAAAATAATTCAATATTATTTTGTATTAATGGAGAAATGGTTACATAGTTGTAACGTATCTCCTTAGTTTAGGATTTGTTCCTAGAATTTAGGAGTTTGGTTGCAACTTCCTGATTTCTGGAGTTGTACTTAAATGATGTAATCCTTCATTGATTGTAATAGAGTGTATGAGAGTGATCTCTCTGTTTTGTGAGTGTAGTCTCCAGGTGCAGACCACACCTGTGAGCTACATCTCCTTCTTTTCAATTCTATTTTTATTTTATCTTGGTATCAGAGCTCAGAGTAGGGACGACCTTATTTTTTTAGGATGCATCATTGATTAGATAACTGTAGTGGCAGTGGAGTATCAGGTGGACTGCAGTAACACCTGAAGATGGGTCTCAGATGACTGATCATCTCTGAGCGCAAGAAAGGGTTGGCACGGATTTGTTTAGCGCCATTTTTGAGCAGAAGCGGGTTGGCGCGGGTTTTTAACGAACAGACGCGCCCATTGGCGCAGGTTTGAGGCTGATAATCGCGCCAGAGAAAAAGAAACACCATTGGCGCGGATCCGTAGCTGTTAATCATGCCAATTTTAGTGCACTTCATCGATTTTTCTTTTGTGCTTTTGGCGCGGATCCGTAGCTGTTGAGAAGCACCAAGGAGCCAACCTATTTCTCTTTGAAAAATTTGCAATTTTCTTTTTGCAGATCAGAGTTTCCCGGTGGTGGCACTTTGAATTTGCGGATCTGTTCAGAGGCAGCAGATCGGAGTAGCCCGGTGGTGGCGTGTTGAAGTTCCTGATCTACTCGATGGCAGCAGATTGGACTTGCCCGGTGGTGGCGCATTGAACTTGCAGACCTGTTCGGTGGCAGTGGATCGGACTTGCCCGGTGGAGGCGTATTGCCCGGTGGTGGCACATTCAAATTCCGGATCTGTTCGGTGGCAGCAGATCGGACTTGCCCAGTGGTGGCACACTGAAGGTACAAGTTTTTTTTTCAGCAAAACAGAGGTTTGGATGTGGTATAAGTCAATATGAATAACAATTTAGAATCATATCTCCATGAGTCGGGTAGACTCGATGGATCAAATTTCAACAACTGGAAATTCAAGATACAGACTTTTCTTGAAAGTGCAAATGCATGGGCGATCGTCATAGGAAATGAGCCAAGAGCAGGAACAACGACACAAGAACAAGATTGGGATAAAAGGGAGACAAAAGCAAAGGTCATATTAAAAATGTTCGTCAAGGACAATGTTATCCCTCATATTAGAGACTGTAAATCGGCCACTGACATTTGGATGACAATCAAAAACCTGTACGAGACGCAGAATACAAACCGTGTCTTGTCACTTAAAGGCCAGCTGCTTGCATTGAAGATGGAGGAGAATGAGTCTGTTGCTGGATTCATTGCCAGAATCAAGGATCTGAGTGACAGATTGGGAGCAATCGGAGAGAAAGTTTCTGATTCAGATCTGGTCACGCTCACATTGAACAGAATGATTGATGAATACCAGATGTTCATCACAGGGATGTCAACAAGGGAGAAAGTCCCTTCATTTGAAGAGCTGACTGGGATCCTGCTACAGGAAGAAGAGCGACGACAAAATTTGAAAACTCAGAGCAATGACCTTGCTCTGATGGCAAAAAGGAGACAGTACAGAGGGAAGCAGTAGCAACAGCAGCAACCGCAGCAGCAGCAACAGAAAGGAGCCAACACATTTTAGAAGAGACTGTTTAAAGGTATGTCTGCTAATGATTTTCCCATCAAGAAATGCTTTTACTGTGGAAAACCTGGTCATCAGATTAGAGAGTGTTATAAGAGGCAAGCAGATGAAGGAAGAAACAAACAGAGAAAACATAAGGGTTACTTTGTTGGGGAAGAAGAGGACCATAGCCACGAACTTCGACTATTTATAGTCGATTGTGCTCTTTCAGCTTCAAAGGGAGATGACGACGACATATGGTATGTCGACTCTGGTGCATCCTCACATATGACTGGTAAGAAGGACTGGTTTGAATTTCTTGAAGAAACTTCATGTGGGTCGAAAATTTATTTAGGAGATGATAGTGGATATGAGATCAAAGGACATGGTGACATTCCTGTAAAGTTACCTAGTGGTGACATTAGACATCTTAAAAATGTATTGTATGTTCCAGGAATCAAGAAAAATTTGGTCTCTGTCTTAATGATTACTGATAAGGATATGCAAGTTCAATTCTTTAAGAATAACTGTGTCATTAAGGATAGCCAGATGGAAACAGTTGCAAAAGGTGTGCGTGTGGGGAGCCTATACATATTAGATGCAAAGAGTATGCCACAACAAGAAATGGTTGCAGCCGAATCAACAGTCGAAGATCTCTGGAATCAGAGATTCGACCATCTTAATCTGCAAGACCTCATCTTACTTCAGAGAAAAGGTATGGTTGATGGACTACCTGTTTTTCATAATGTTAAGCTGGATTGTGATGGATGTGCATTAGGGAAAATGCATAGAGAAGAGTTCCCTTTGCATGTTAACAGAAAGGAAAGGGATATTTTAGAATTGGTGCATACAGATATTTGTGGACCTATGCAAACTAGGTCATTCGGGGAGGCATATTACTTTCTCTTGTTTACAGATGATTGCACTAGATATTCATGGATATACTTTCTGAGTAAAAAGAGTCAAGCCTTTCAGTATTTTAAAGAGTTTAAATCTATGGTAGAGAACCAGACAGGAAAAAGGATAAAAATTCTCCGCTTAGATCAAGGGGGAGAATACAGGTTGGGAGAGTTCATGAATTTCTGCAAGCATCATGGGATTGTGCAACATTTTACAGTGCCACACACTCCACAACAGAATGGATTGAAAGAACGGAAGAACATAACTATTGTGGAGTGCGCAAGGAGCATGCTACAAGGTAAGGGTCTATCAAATGGTCTTTGGGGAGAAGCTATTAACACTGCTGTATATTTAAAGAATAGGAGTCCTACTAGATGTTTAGGCTTCAAAACCCCTTTTGAAGCATTGTTTGGATTCAAACCAGCAGTTAGTCATTTAAGAATATTTGGGTCAAAAGCTTATGCTCATATACCTAAGGCAGATAAGAAGAAGTTAGACCCCAAAGCCCGCAAATGTATATTTGTTGGATATGGCACTGAGTTCAAGGCATATAAGTTATATAATCTTGTGACTCACAAGGTTTTTGCAAGCAAAGATGTCATATTTCATGAATAGGTTGAAGAAGGAAAGGAGGATTCTAATAGTGATTGCCACATTCCATTGCTTATAGAAGAAAACAGTGAGGAAGATGAAGAGCAAGAGCAGAAACAAGAAGAAGAAGTAACAGATAATGTAATCAATGATGATGCAAGCACTGAAATAGAAAAAGTTGAGCTAAGTCCCCTACCACGGAGATTAGGTAGGAAGACTCAATTACCTGCTAAATTGAGAGACTATGCTTTAATGTCAAATATTTTAAACATTGTAGAACCTACAAATTATGAGGAAGCAATTAAATCTGATGCATGGAGGGATGCAATGTGTGAGGAAATAGAGTCAATAAACAGAAACCATACTTGGGATTTGGTTGAATTGCCTGAAGGTAAAACCCCCATAGGATGTAAATGGTTGTATAAACCAAAAATGAATGCAGATGGGAGTATAGAGAAATTTAAAGCTAGACTGGTAGCAAACGGTTACTCACAGCAAGAGGGAATAGATTTCGATGACACCTTTGCTCCTGTAGCCAAATTAAACACCATTAGAATGTTAATTTCCTTAGAAACAAAACACAAATGGAAGCTACACCAGCGAGATGTTAAGTCTGCATTTATAAATGGTGACTTGAAGGAAGAAATTTATTTAGTACAGCCTCAAGGTTTTGTGAAAAAGGGACAGGAACATCTTGTGTGTAAATTGAAAAAGGCACTTTATGGTTTAAAACAGGCACCCAGGTCGTGGTATGAGAAGATTGACTCATTTTTTATACAGCATGGCTTTCATAGGAGCTAGAATGATCCAAATATGTATACCAAGTTTAATAAACAGAGGCAAATTATTTTGATTTCTTTGTATGTAGATGATATGATTATAACAGGGAATGCTAACAATCTGATCAAAGAAATCAAGCAGCAAATGTCTATTGGGTTGTGTTATATTCTTTCCACATAGTTAACAGGGGGTTTGAGGGGTACCCGTAACCCCACTTTATGGGGTCCGGGGCAGTGCCCCAGAAAATTTTGGTTTTGGACCCTATGTTAGGTTGGGCGGACC